>VWPU01024597.1:0-15741 GCA_013398955.1 Callaeas wilsoni | reverse complement strand
ATAATAATAATAATGGAATTATTGAGATGGAATTGCAACAGAGGAGACTTTTTCCTGGTTCACGCCTGGCGCTCTGGGTTGGCACAGCACAGGTGGACCGAGCCATGCCTGGAGAAAGAGAAGTTTATTTTTCGTTCTGTGTTCCTGATAGTCAGAAATGATTGTCAGAAATGACTGTCAGAAGGCTGTTCGAGGGATTCTCTTCCTCCCTCCTTTTCCCACCACCTTGCTCAAGCAGAAGGGATCCCAGCTGGGAGATTTTCCTGCTGCCACAGCCACCATTTCACAGCAGCCCCGTGTTAAAACCAAATGGTGGCACAAAGGGCTCTGCTCATCATTCATCCCCCAGCTGTCTTTTTGCCTCTGCCACCCTCCCTGTTCTCCTCCTCCAATAAAACCTTTCACTCAGAGAAATTCAGGAAAAAAAAAAAAGTCCTTAATCCCCCTGTCCCTGCAACATCAGCCCCACAGGTTAAGGCACACTTCAATAGTTAAAATCAAAGAAACGGGGCCTTCTTACAATGAGGCCTTTTAAAAAAACCTCCTATACGTCTATTTATAAACCACCTAATCTCAAAAATCCTTATTACCTATCGTGTTACTTTAAATCATGGACATGAAGGAAAGGGAGGCTTGGCATTCAATTATCCTGCTTGCTTTAACAAGGTGTGTATAATAAATGAGCAGTTCTTAATTGACTTCAATGCAATTTGACACTGCTGCAGTAGGAGGAAGAGGGAGCCAGAAAGAAAGAAGACATGCAGCTTAAAGATGTTAGACAACACAGTTATTTAGAGCATGAATTTTATGGCATTAAATTAATTAACCAGTATTTTAATTAACAATATTTAGTGTAAAAATGATCACAAGCGATGCTGTGCCAGTAATTATGTTTTACATGGCTTTGTGTTGTCACACATAATAATGTATCATTGGTTAAAAGGTAAAATTCTCAAGGTTTTAACAGTCCTTGCTAAAGAAGTGTGCTTAAAAATGTAATTTCCTATTTTACGGGTTGCTTTCTTCAAATGAGGCCTTATAAAAACAGATAGCGCAATAATAAAATCCCTGCTCATAAATATTTGATCTGGGCAATGAACGATGCAGACGCAGTCTCTGGATTTAGGTGAATTTAGTTAATTTACATTTGGTGTTTACAGGGTCTGGGCAGGGCTTCAGGAGGGACATTTGTCAGGCTGTGACACTTTGGGTGGCACTGCCCAGGCAAAGGCGAGGCTCTGGGCTGTGCTTTAGCCTGGCACAAAGCCCTGAGCATCCTCACATCGCTGGTGCCTCTGTGCCAGCCCGGGCAGGGGGGCAGGGAGGGGGTACCCCATTCCCAGCCCCGGGATCACTTCCCTGGGAGCAGCACCCACACGGATGCCTCCAGGTGAGCCACGCTCTGCTCAGGTGGTGCCACTGCAGGGGAATTTGGCAGAGCTGAATTCCACTGCCAGGGCTGAGGAACTGCCTGGAAAACTCACTCCTGTGACCCTCAGCAGCTCTGCACAAAAACCGTGCCGGAGCTGCAGGCAGGACAAATCCAGGCAGTCAGGGCTGTCCCATCCCCATCCTCCCCAAGCCCCTTTCCTACGGACCGGGACACAGCTGGAATTCGCAGCACTGGCGCGGCTCCCCGAGCCCTGCTCCAGGGATTTCCCTGTAAAAGCAGCTCCCTCCTGCCGTGCCAAGCAGGGATGTGCTCCTGTGTGCTCACCTCAAGCTGTTCCCTCTTTTGCCATAGGAAGCATCGAGCCAAAACCCTCCTGGGGGAGGTCCTTTGCCCGAATTGATCTGTTTTCAGAATGATTTTGCTGCCTGGTGTTACCACAGAGTTTTTGGCACCATTTCCAGTTAGAATAGGCAGTTTCACTGTCCTCCTCCACCCGCTACTGATTTTCTACCATTGCAACTCCAAATCTGTCTTTCAGCCTCTGCCCTCGGCGGGGCTGGGACGGGAGCCAGGGTGCAGTAATTCTTATCAGAGCATCGCTCTCAAACTTTAACCGCAGGAATAAGGTGCTACAGATTCTTAGAACTGCTGAAGTGCTTCCATCGCCGAACTTGAGCAAAGCCAGGCTGGTGAGCGCTCGGGAGAAATGAAACGCCACGAGAGCAGACGATTCAGAATAGGCTCTGCCAGCTCCTTGAGTCATTTAGGTACGATTTGCATGGCCATCTCCAGCTGCTGACTGTTTACAGTTGCACAGCTCTTACGTCTTCCATCAGCTGCTGAATGAACAGGTGCTCACCATTGTCGGGGCTGCAGGAGGGAGTGATGGATGGGAGCCAGCAGCCCTCTGAGAGGAAAACCGTTCCCTTAAGGGAGCAGCAGAGCGCTGAGGATGGATATAAATTTAGCTAAGTTGCCTAACGACCTCTAATTTTATTACTGACTTTTCTTTGGGCTGGCAGGAGAGGAGGACTCGTGTTGTGGACAAATGTGCTGCTCTGCCTGGGGCTGAGCTGGTGGATTCCTTGGCAGGGGCTGTTATTCCGTCTCTTCTGGCCACAAAAAGCTCCTGTGGCCACTCCCAACCTTGTTCTTTCCTTAGGTGGGGTCAGTTTGGGATATTGGGGGCAGGGAATTTGGAGACTCCCCCAAAATGCCCTGCTGAGCTCAGACATCACACCAAGGAACCCCAGGATGTGCTTTAAGTTCTCACTTTTGCTTTGGAAGGACGATTAAGGGAGCCAGGAAGGCTTGGTCCGAATCAGTGGCTTCTCCTGTTATTGCTCTTTTGGGGTAAACTCTTGTTAAGGTTGGATTCAGTGATCTTGGAGGTCGTTTCCAACTTTAATGATCCCGTGATCCTTGTTCCCTCATTTTGTGTGTTCTTCCCCACTCCCCTCAGTGCTGTCCCTCAGGAATTTGCCAGCAGGGAGCTCCAGGCTGCAGTGGAGAGAACGAGCAGGGATGGGCTGGGACTTCCCAATTAATAATGTCCTTAATGATGAAATTATTAGTATTAATTAATCCACGCATCACAGATCAGGAGTCTTGAGTTAGACACTGCAAAATGCTAAAGTAAAAGGACAAGTCCTTTCCTCAAGAAGCTTTTTGCCAGCGCTGTGGGATTATTTGCCAGGATGAAGATCCCTTGGATTTGCCTACGTGGGCAATTTTTCTGCTTTACTGAATCCTATTACACAACTGTCCTGAGCTGACTGTTTCCCAAAGTGAAGAGTCATCAATGACTCTTCAATATTGATATAACTGGAGTGGTTTAAAGTCACCATTTGCTCTGTACCGAGGATGTCACAACCACATAAATTAAACTTTATGATTTGTTTTCAGAAGAGCAAACAAAAACGGTATGAGGGCACAGTTAACATTCTGGGGGAAATTTATGTTATAAAAATCCAGTTTGCTTGTTACAAAGCCAGAAGTCTTCGGTGTAGACAAAGACTATATTGTAGCTGGCTTGAGTTTAAAAACTTTTTTTGAAGTTTTCAGTCCATTTCTGTGTCAGTTCTGTGCTAACACTGCAATCTGTCTCACCAGCTCTGCCCCTCCGAAGACGTGCGTTAAGCCAGTCCTATTTCCTTGAGCACTCGAAACATGTGCTTAACTTTAAGCACATGGTTCACTGGGTTTTATTAAATGAAATAGTAAAATAAAGAATAATTGGCACAGCCTCCCCGTTGCAGTTCCCAGTGCAAGCCCTGATGACAGGCTAATGACAATCCAGAGCGTGCTCTCAGCTCCGGGCTGGGCTCTCAGGGGGGAGCACACAGAGCCCTGCTAGAAGTGCAAAGTTATGTCCTTGAGAGTTCTTCCCGCTGCCAAATTTTCAGGGGCCCGAGCAACGACAGACCAGAAATCAGGAGCAATTTCAGCGACAAATTTAATGAAAAATTGTGATCCCATTTGGGTTTTATGCCTTTCAAAGCAGGTCTAAGTTGAAGTAATTTCAGAGTAAAATAACCTTCACTTTTTTGTGCTCTTAAATGAGCCTTTAAATTCTGTCCTGACAGCCAGGAGTGAATCTCATAGGAAGAACAGTTTCCTTAATTATTTTGCAAGAGCTCCGTGGTGTCATTGCCTCTCCCAGGATGTTCTGGGAAAGGCTGGGCCCCACCTTAGCTGGATCCCACTTCTCTGGGTGGGGATGAGGAAGATCCTTTGTGTCCCAGCAGAACACAGGGAATGGGGCATCGCTGGGGAAGGGGCAGGAGGGGGCTAAAAATGACCCCAAAGCCCAGAGTGTGGCACGGGACAGCAGCACCCGGTCCTGGTGCTCCAGCCCTGACCTTCTGAGGCTATTCCTTTTTCCCTCAGCAGGTTTTGTTGCTCTCTGCTCCTTTCCCTTAGCGCACGTGGTTGTTTCTTGGTGAAATCCTGTGATCCGAGAGTCCGGCTCCTCACAGTGCCTTGGCTTATTCTGCCAGGCTGAGGGGAACCGCTGGAAAATCAGGGATGAGACCCTTGGGAATGGGCTCTTTCTGCACCAGGCCCCCAGAGTGCCCTTCACACTCACTTCGGTTTTAGTTTTCTACCAGATTGACTCCGGAGCAGGCACACCCAAGGTACACTGGCATGCCTGGCAGCTGAGTCAGGCTGCTGCACCAGCCCGTGCACCGAGTTTCAGTTGTGCAAATTACAAACAAAAAAACCAAAACAAAACATAAAAACAAAGCCACTGGATAGAAGTCACCCATCCAAATCACCTCCCAGAGGGTGAAGAGTCAGCTAGAGAAAACTCAGCAGAACAATAATGGTTTTTATTCTGGTTTTAGTACAAAACCAAGGAGTGACTATGAGGCAAGAAATTAATTAGAATAAAAAAGTCCCTTGGCGTAACGATTGGGTTTCAGATATGAAATGATCAATGGCATATCTGAAATATCTTAATTTCTCCATGCAAAGCTATATTCCAAGAATTACTTTCGTGCATGTGATGAAAGCCATCCCGCACTGGCACCTCCTCTTTCTGCTCCTGTGCTTGTGTACCACCAAAGTCACATAATCAGCTGCAGTGACATTTCTGAATTTCATTTAGAAATTTGTTTTTCCACATTTCCAAACAGACGGCCAAGGCCTGAGAGGAAATAAGGAGTTTTCTTCAGCATCCTCAGTTTCTTTAGGTTTTATCTGACTTTAAAGAATTGGTGGATATTATTTATTATTATTCATTATATTTTGGGGTGAACATGTCCTTATATAAACAGCTTGCTTTACAATTAAGCTCACTAATTAGCCCTCTAATAGACTTCCTACCTGTTTTGCCTGAAAGTAAATCAAGGAGTGTGTCAGAGCATCCTGTTGAGGGATGATGTTGAAACCTTCTCGGGGTGTATTCAGGAAAATTAAGAGCAACTAGCAGTGTGTATAGCTACAAAATGAGCTCTTTTATTTCCTCCTGATAACATCCTGTTAGAAAAACTTGATTTCCTGCATGCCCTGGGCTTTGGCTGTTCCACGGAGCAGCGGTGCTTAGGTAAATACGTGGCACACACCAGCTCAGGGGTTTATGGCCATTTTGTTGACATATTCCTCTAAACCCAGAGCAAGCCCCAGCTCAGTTGTTTGCCCATGGTCTGCATCCCCGGCAGGGTTCTCCCCTTCGCCTGTGCTTGCTGTTATTGTCTGCATTGTTTGTAAAGTTCAGGATTGCACAAACAGCGCGCAGGGGCGTGAGCGAGGGCTGTGGCAGCCCTGATTATCCTCGCAGGGTGTATTTACACTGCTCAGCTCAGGCTGCCCAGCATCACAGCTTCCTCGGGGCACAGCCCAGGATGGAGCTGTGATCTGTAGGGTAGAAAGAGCCCGTGGTTTGTCTTGTAGGAACTGTTTTCTTATCTGTCCCCTAAAGAAAGCACACCTCAATAAGCAGTTTTATATTTAGAGCCTTGTAAACTGAGTTGCCTCTTGGCCAGGAACTCTTTAATCTGGGTTGGGATTCTCACAAGGTCCTGATTGTCAAACTGAAAAAGGGAAACTTTGGTTGGATATCAGGAGGAAATCCTTCCCTGGGAGGGTGGGGAGGCCCTGGCAGGGGTTCCCAGAGAAGCTCTGGCTGTCCCTGCATCCCTGGCAGCGTCCCAGGCCAGGCTGGAGCAGCCTGGGACAGTGGAAGTTGCCCCTTCCCTGGCAGGGGGTGGAACTGGATGATTTTTAAGGTCCCCTCCAACCCAAACCCATCTGTAATTCACCACTGGGATTCCTCTGTACTGCCCAATCATACCAGATATCACCACTGATCTTTTCTTTCATGTAGGCATTTTCCAGGCTGATTCGGTGTGATGGCTCATGGGAGCTCCATGTCATTTACCATCATTTTCTTTGATCCTTTTTTTGTGAAGGAAGTTTAAAAAAAATCCCTATTTCTTGATATGTGAAGCAGAGTTCAGCTCTGAACACTTGATTACAGTGTACAGTATGAATACTTGATTAATAGTTACTGTAAGCATTTGTAAGGAATTTGATGCATCTGGTTTGAATAAATATCACATAAAGATGTCTGAATTCAGCCGAAATGTCATCATCCTGGAAATACAGCCCTGAGGATGGAACCTGGCAAGTGTGGGGATTGGTCTTTGGTGTGAATATTCTCCCTGTCCTCTTGAAATTTATGGGGTTTGCTACTGATGCCAAAGGACTCAGGACTTCCTCAGCATTTCCCATATAAAATAGCAAAGATCAGGGAATCTGAAATCGGGAATTAACTCGTGTCAGTCCCTGGTGTGTGGTTTGGGGGCTCTGCAGTTCACACCCCATTCTACCCCGGTTTGAATCCCACACTCCTGCTGCTATTCTGGCGCAGAATAAAACCGCCGGTTTTGTTTCAAAGCGATCCGTGTGTTGTGCTGCCTGCTGGCTCCATCCGTGCCCGTTCTGGTGGGGTCTGGGTGCCCCGAGCACGTTTCCAGGCCAGGAACCTGCACCTCTGTGCAGCCGTGGCTTTAGACCAGGGCACCGTCCATAGCTCAAGATGCTGCACCTGGCAAACCCCAGCCCGGCGTCTCTCCTGCTTCCTTCCAGCAAACAGAAGCTTTTCTGTTGAATATTAAGAATTACATCAGTTCAACTTGTAGCAGACTAATAAGAATTATTTTTTCCTATGCTAGGGGCAGTAAAGCCTCAGTACCTACAGAAATGAGTCCAGATCTTAATCTCAGTGAAAGAAATCGTCATATTCCTATTTCCTGAAGTGGAAGCAGGGTTTCTTTTATGATTTCCACCTCAGACCTGATGAGAGATTTTCTGAGAGGGGAAGGGTTTCTTCCTACTAATTATTCTTGCCTGATTTCCCTCCACTCTCTTTTGCAAGCATCAGGTCCCTAACGAGGGTTCAGTTTGCTTCTAGGATCAATTAGTTCAGTGATTTGCTTTGCCTTTTCTTAGGTATGGCCACAAATTGAGGATCTAACTCTTCAAAAGTTCTGCTTTTGGTTTGAGAACTCTTTTTTTTTTTCTTTTTTCTTTCTTTTTTTTTTTCCGGATAATGTTTTGTTTGCTGTTTTCCCTTGTTCTGTTTGTCTATTAATACCCCAGACAGTTCTAGCTCACTTTTAATATGACATGCAACTTCCTTTTTATGGCTGCCAGCTCCTCCCGCTTTGCCATAACAAGTTAAAGACTTTCTGCTGTCTGTGAAACCATCGGGTATTTGAAATCCTTCACGGAAGAAGTAAAATCAAGGAAGAAATAAAATCCACGGCTGCGTTTTCCGTTGGCCTTATCATGGAATCTCCTTGAATACACTTTTTTCCTGCGTTTTCGCCGCCATCCCTGGCGCTGCAGCCAGCGAGAGCAGACGCAGGATCTGCTCACCACGCTGCCCAGACGAAAGGTCACGATCTCCTTTCTTTGCATCAAGGCACGAGAGGAATATGCGAGCGAGAATTACTCAGTGGCCAGCGCTGGCTTTGAATAAGCTAGTCCGGGACGCTCCCAGAGCCCTCGGCGCTTGTGGGAAGCGCTCGGGTTTATCACAGGACCGGTTCTCGCAGAGAGGCAGAAAGATTAAAAATAAAGCAAAGCCTCAGGGAGGGCGATGAGTGGGGATATTGTTCCTTTAATGGGTTAACTACAGTATGCGAAAACACGGCGCTGGCCTTTAAAACGGTTAATTCAGGCCGGCCTTGCTGAATAGATAAAAGCGGTTTAAGGACAGGTGCCAGCCCATCAGTCCCCTTTCAGCAGCTGAGGGTTTCAAAGGCTAAGTCACTTGCAAATGTTGCTTTCAATAGGTGAGAAATCCCTGACTAGAATAGGTGCTGGCTGGGCCCGGCCTAAACGGCACAAAGGGCGCTTAATGCCAGCTTCCATTTGCAGAGAAATTCCGTTTATTTTGTTTGTTTATTAACTCTCTCTGACTTTATCATTTACACCCCCCCGGTTGTTTACCGAGCCGGTTCTGAGCTCGCATTTCTTTGTTCCAATCGTTCAGAGAAACGAAATCTCCCGTGCGGGACTGGAAATGTAATTTTCGGAGAAGCCGTAAAACTGGCCAGGCTTGTTTAAAGCTAAGAGTTTAACTCTATTGACTTTCCTGCTTTGCTTTGCTGTTTAGCTGTACTCGAGTGACTTCATTAAAAAGGAGGGCAGTTACTTAATCGTACAATCCACCCCGCTGGTGTCATTTGCAGTTTCCTGTTCTATTCTTACTCAGCGAGCTGAACGCGAATTCTTCTTTCAGCTTCTGGAGTTTTCATCTGGACCAAAACCACCTTCTTATACCGCGAGATCTCCTTCCCATCCTTTTCTGGGGCCACCACGCTGGGAAAAAGCTGCTTTGTGCTTTGGCCTAAATGAAGTTCCGGCGTGGCCGATGCCACTTGGGGATCTCCCTGATCTCTCTGCCATCCTTCACCGGGCACAGCCTTGGCAGGAGCTGGGCACCTTTGCCCGGTGCCTGTAACACAGAAACACCCCGAGGCCGGCCAGGAATTCCTCCCAAAAGCGGGCATTATGTTCCCAGACTCCCGCAGGAGCCGAGCTCCCAGCGGAGGAGACAATTAGGGATTAAAACAAGGGGAAGCGCAACAGCGCGAGTTTTTAGGATGCTGGTCCTGCCCTGGAACGGGTGCTGGTGCCTCCCAGCTGAGGTGGAATTTCAGAAAGAGCTGGGAGCATCTTGGCTGTTCCTTTTCTCCTTTTTAATCTGGGAAGCTCATTAATACGTCAGTGTTTATTTAGTGAGTACGTGCTGGTCCTGCCGTTACCCGGGCATGGGCACAAATCAGGGTGTTGGTGTCTGATATTCAACTTTTACACACGGACATGCCAAGCTGTCACACTGCTATTCAGGCACGAGCCTCAGTGCAAACCCTCGTTTAAGGAATTTATTTCCCGAGGAGAATTAATGAACCTCAGTTTTGCATAAAAAACCACTTTTATCCCCCTATTCTGCCACCTCAACACCAGACAGGATTCCAGTTCCCACTCCAGAATAAACCCCGACCCACTGCAATCCCCCTTTCGGTGTTTTTTGCCCTCTGGATGAGGCTGTGGGCAGGAGTGTGCCGATTAATGGTTAAATAACAATGGTATCTCGCTTGCCTTTTTGGTTGGGGTGCTCTCTCCCCGCTTCCAAATCACCCACTTTACATAAAACCCCCAAAAGGATTAATCATCGCTGTGATGAATGAATCGAGAACTCATGAAGACATTTCGGCAGCTCTGCCAAAAAAAATGATCTGGGGGTTCTGAAGCTGTCAATAAGGGGTAGGAAGATGTTGAACAGTTTGGTTTCATGAGGTGGAGGAGTTTGCCCCTCAAGTGTTGGGGCATTTGCAAAGCTTAACAACACAGAGGGGTTTAGGGAGAGGAAAAGGCAGCACCTGATGCAGGTAAGAATTTTTTGACAGTAGAAAACGCACCCGTCGTTTCCTAAGTTACAACACAGAAAAGGATGAAATGTTACAAATACAGTTATATAACAATATGTCTAAATACACAGATTTTTGGATCAGCGAGGCAAAAATATAATTCTAAATGGTCAAAAATACGATTCCAAAACATGCCACCCACGTGCCCTGGCGTGGTGTCCCTCAGCCTGCTCAGAGCACCTGAGAGGAGCAGCGTTGTTAAAAACATCATTTCCATCTCCTCTTCTGTGCTGTACAACTGCTTTCCACGTGCTGCTTTATTTTTAGGATTTAGTTAATGGCTCTGTAAGAAATCACACTTTGCATCTTCCCCAGCATCATGCTGTGTCGCTTTTCTGTTAGCTCTGCTCTGGCAATTAAAAAGTTGCATGCAGTTATCCCACACACTTTTAGAGTGGCCTGGCAACAAAGGATGCTCAAGTCCTGTGAAAATAACTTTATCTTCATTTAAATGTTGTAAATATCGTGTAAAAAAAGTTCAGGGTACACACGAGGTGCGAGAGTCCAGGACAGCCTCATTTTTATTTAATTCATTTTTCTTCAAGCTTGAAAGAAACCCTCAGCCAACACTTTTTGTTCATCATTCGGAATATTATTGCCTGGTTTGTAGGTGTTTAAATGTTATCACGAATCCCCGTAAATAGAAGGAGGAGGAGGGAGGGGGTATCTGTTTGTAAGATGAGAAAAGGAACCACTGCCTATTGTTTGACCTGAACAGCTCCCTGATTGACTGGGAGAAGGAATATCTCCATGGGAACAGATGAATGTCTGGTTTTCATGTGGTGAAATCCCCAATCGAGCTCACAGTGGCTTCACTAACGTGCCACTCTAAATTGGCTGTTTGCATGCTGCTTCTTACCTTTGCCTAAACTAAATCAGACTACTTCTCCCGAAGTTACCTCTCCAAAATGCTAATAATGAAATAAAAACACGGAACAAACAGCAGCCCGAATTACTGCCATTGTTTTGTCCTGTCGTTGGGGTTTTTTAATTTTATTTTGTGGGGGGTTTTATTGTTTGTTTTTGGTTTTTTTTTAAGCAAAGCAGGCACAATAATTAAATGCGATTAAGCATTTCGCAAGGGCCAGTCTTTTCGGCGTGCTCCGTTGTGCAGATTTGGGTGATGGGGAGGTGCTGTGATGCCTCCTCAGGACACAGGAATGCCGCTGGTTTGGGAGAATTTGGAGAACCCCTGAGTCCATTGTGCCCCGCTTTGCTCCGGCCATTTACAGCGCTCTGCTTTCCCTCCTAAGAGGAGGGAAATGTCAGTTGACTTCAACACAGCTGAATCTAAAAATAGTTTATAAACAGATATCAGAGGTAACAAAAGAACCCCAGTAACAATAAAAAAAAATCGCAATCCAGGTTGGGTGAAGGAGCGATTCCTAAATATTAAAGCCCCAGTGGTCTTATCTGGACCAGCTGCTTATAATGTCTGTGAGGAATGTGGCACATCAAGTGTGTGAACACTGCAGCTATTGTATCCTAACAGGCTGATTGAACCCTGGATAATTGGCATGTAACCTTCTCTATTAATAGTGCAGACAGATATGTGAATTAGCTGAATGCCTCAGACATATGCCATGCATTAACCAAAAGGGCTTACAATTCTCATAACAACTTGGCTAACTATTACACCAGTAATTATTCTTTAGAACTTGATAATATTAGAGCAAAATCAATAAATAATTTGTAGTTTCGGGCCAGATTATGAATAATCAGTTGCACTGTAACACGATCGCCAAGGGTTGGGTTGGGAGGAAGACTCAGGGCTGATAGTGGGGCACTTTGATGTTTTTAAAGGGGTCAGAGTGTGATCCTCTGTCTTTGTTTAGCTCTTGTAACGTGAAGGATTCGATAGGCATGAGAAACATTTAGAATAATTTCAGGATTGCTGTTCTTTCTGTGGTACAGGACATGGACAGTCAGGGCCTTTGTCTTTGGAGAGACAATAGATTGTTTTCCTTTGTCAAACACGAGGTAGAGGGATAAATATGGCTTCTTAATGATTTCTTTTTCATTACACTGTCTTACTGTTCCGAACTTCCCATCCTTCCATGTCAGTTGTTTGTCTAGAATGAAACTGCAAAGCCACCTTTTACTTTTTAATGAGGTTGTTCTTTTGCTAAAGTGCTGGAGTGTATGATTCAGCTCTGAGTGATCTCGAAAGAATGCAGCATTACAACACTTTGAAGGCAGAGAAATATCAGCTATGGGCAGAGAATATTTAAATGTGGGAGCCCCTGGAGCTGCACAACCTGTCTGAGTGTGTGGAGTAACAAGCTGCTCCAACACAGCTATGGGGCTTTTTGTCGTTTGAGAACCTTCCCTTAGAAAATCTTTTTACAATTTAGTGCAAAATTATTGGATATTTTAGGACAGAAATTCAAGTTTAGATGTTCCAGCATTTCCAACAACTGTGCTGTTGTTTTGTAAATGCTTTAGTCATTTAAATGCTCCTCTTAGTAATCCACCTGAAGTCAGAATCAAATCAACACCGACACAAAAAGTGTTTTAACCGGCTACAAATACTACACAAATAGACATTTTCATTTCTGAGGAGGTTTTATTTACATTTGCTCCTCTTCCACAGGGGCTGAGTGCAAAACAAAGTGTCGGGCAGGTGTTTTGGTGTAAAGACCTGAACTCAAAGAGCTTCCCAATAAAACTGGAGCACCCAGTCTCACATTATTCCTCGGCATTAATCTCCCTTCATGCAGAAACTAAAACCTTTATTGCCCTTGCCCGAGTGTCTCCGGAGCTCCCCACCCACCATCTCACAGAGAGAGCACTGTCCTCCACCTGCTGCACCTCTCCTCCAGTTACCCGGCTTCTCCCTCAGGATCTGCTGGAATCTCTATGGGCTTTTCAGCCATCCCTCGGCACCGAGACCACTTCAGGCCATCACTCATCTTTCATGTTTGAGATGAACTTTCTTCTCTCAGGCCCCCAGCTCCTAAAGCCCTGCCCAGCCTCAGCTGCTGCCAGCGCTAGGAAAGCCCCTGGATCGGGAATGTGCCCTCCTGGGATGTGCAGTGCCCCGTGGGGATGATCCACATCCATGCATCCTCGAAACTCAACTTCAGATCCTTACTCTGAGCCCGGATCTTGCTTTGGTTTCGCTCCTGCCAGTTCAGCCGTGTCTACAAGGAAACTGAGGCAGCATAAACGCTGTAAAACCACCTTGGCAGTGCTGAAACCAACAGGGAGCCGGCGTGGGGGAGGCTGGAATACGCTCTGCGTGCGCACGGATTTTGCTTGGCGTTCTCCTTTCCCACCTTCCTAGTGGGAAGATGGAAAACCAGAAAACTTAGAGGCAACCAGTGCCCACCCCGTCAGCAGCACAAGCTCTGGAGCAGCTCCCCAGAGCTCAGCTCCCAGTCTGGGGAACACTCAGCTCTGAGCTGCTCTTGGTCACTGAGCCCCGTCCCTGCCTGGGCTCCTTTACCCCCAGGAGGGTTTGGGGACTCGCTTCCCATCCCCGGGGGGAGCAGTCCCTAAACCCTCCTGGTGCAGGTCCTGCTCCCAGGCCACGGGAGAGCAAAGCCAAAGCAGATCCTGCAGCCTTGGCTCTGGCATGCAGGGGTCGTGCCCAGCTTCTCCAGGTGACTTTCCAGGGTTTGAATCTTTGCCAAACACGGGAGCTGTGGCCCTAATGTCTCCTTCCCATTCAGTGGCTTGCCATCTGGTTCAAAAGGCATTTTATTCTGATTTGCTGGCGAGTCAGAACAATTTAGTATGGTCCTTCACCAGCTCTTGTGGCCATAATAATAATTTATAGAAAGATTTTTTTTTTCCCTCTATATCCTGGCAGATCTGGGGGGAGTGCATGTCTAAGAAGACTCTAAATTATGCTTGCTTGAACTCAGATGGGTTTTTTTTGTTGTTTGATACCTCTTATACTTTGATATATCTAAATGGTGCCATGTGTAAAATGTATATAAACTTGCTTTGTGAGAAGCACATATTAAAATGTACATCCATTTCCGCCCTGCCTATATTAGGTACACTTTAAGTGTCTCTATGTACACGAAATATATAACTCCATAAGCCTGGATTTATGCCTTTCTCTGGGAAGATGCAGGAAGACAGACAGGCAGCTTCAGAAGCTCTCTGGCTGGATCCATTTGTCAGGTTTCACATTTTCCTCGCTGGCAGACGTGCCCCAGCCAGCAGCCAGGAGGAGACCAGGAGAAGCTGGCAGAGAGACGACCTTAGCTGGGATCAATACAAAAAGCTTCAGGAGCTTAGGAAATGCAGCACTTTGAAGTAAAACGCAAAATTGGATTTCGCGAGGCGTCACTGCTGTTTGTCACTTTGGGGAGGGCAGAGGAGGACAGGGTGCTGTGTTTAAAGTGCTCACAGAGGAGCAGGGCTTGAAGGAGTTCAGAGAGAGCTTTAAAGATCACCCTGCCCGTGAGCAAATTACTTCAAAGGCCTTTGCTTAAGGAGAAAGGAAATAAGCTGGTGGTTCTGAGGGTCACCAACGCTGGCCAGCACCAGCAGTGAACCCTGAACGGAGAATTCATGGATTTTACAGCTCCAGCTTCCCCGAGGCGCAGGGCTCGAACTCACAGCTGCCTATGGGTCTGAGCAGGACAGCTGAGGCTCTCACCTGGGAGCATCCACCTGCCCTTTGGACGCTCCTGGCACTGCCCCAGGCACAGAACCTGGGCACGGAGCTGATGGAAAATCCACACCGTGGGTCAGGTTTGCCCAGGCGGGGCCCTGCGTTGGGACTCGGCATCACCAAAGATGCTGGATCATCCTCCAGCCCCTCCCACACCAGTGATTTCCACACTGCATCTCAGTGGTGGCTGCCCTGCTGTCTCTGTTCTGGGATGATCAGGTTTGTTTGGGCTGTTTCACTTGGTTATTAAATCGGAGTGGATGTTGTAGTTCAGGTTGTGAAGGAATTCTCGTGAAAGGTGTCCCTGCCCACGGCAGGGGATTGGAACGAGATGATCTTGAAGACCCCTCCCAACCCAAACCATTCCGGGATTCTGTGACTTCAGGGCCGAGAATCCTTTAATTCTGAGATGAGGGAAGGTTTGCTTTTATTTCAGCTGGGAGGACTGGGTTTGCCAGGCTGGGATAACCTGGGGAGACTCCTCAGCTGGAAATGGAACTTCCTTGTCTGGTGGGTGAGGAATTGTTTGACTGAGGGTCTTGCAAAGCACAGAGCTGCTCAATCGAACGTTTTTGGCATTTGTCCATCAAAGTAGGGAAATGTGTTTCTGCTTTGGCCCTTAATGCCCACCCACCATCACACTTTTCTCTCCTGCTCCTGAGCAGGATTAGGTGAGGGGAACAGGAATCTGTCTTTTATTTAGAGTCCTTACACATGGTTTTCTCCCTCTTTAAAGTACTGAGCAATGATTTTCAGCTTTTCTTAATCCTGAGAACACCTAACCTTGGGGTAAAGAAGTCCAAATTGGGTAAAAGTTAAAATAAACTTTGGATATATCTCCTTTTTTTTCCCCATATTCTACGTTTGGTTCACACTCATGGGAAGGTTTCCTTTGTTTCATTTGGCAGCAGCTCTGTGACCTGCTGCCTTCTTGATGCTTAAAAGAGCAGAAGTGTGTGGGCCTGTGGCTGGAGAAAAACTGGAACTGATGCTCCTGAAGCTGCCTGCTTGGGTCATGCAGATGGGTTATCCCAGGTGGAAAGAGTTACTAATGCAGATTTGGCTTCTGCATTTAATCCAGATGGCCACTGCAATTAACTACAATGCGGAGGAAATGTTCTAAATTGATGTTGACACAGACAAAAGCACAAGCTTGCACAAGCTGTGGACCTCTCCCCGTTCAGCTGAAAAGGCGGTGGGGTATTGGTGATAAAACCCTTGCACCGCTCGGGGGAACCTTGAAAAGCAAGAGGGGAGAGGACAGCAGTGTCTGT
>VWPU01024596.1:0-43740 GCA_013398955.1 Callaeas wilsoni | reverse complement strand
TGGGCGAGCGGGAGGGGCGAGGGCAGAGCCGAGCGGCGGCTGCCGGGCAGGGAGGCAGCGCCGGGCGCTCCCCCGTGCCCGCGCGTCGCCGGCCGCCCAGCGCAGCGGCTGCGTGCCACAGGTGTCGCTGGAGGAGGCTGAGCTTTGAAACTGCCAGAGTAGGAGCTGTCCTTGTCACAGCGCGCTTGCGGGGAAAGCCTGCCCAGGGGAGCTCCAAGAGCAGGGGTGCTGGGTCTCCTGCCCTCCCTCCCTGGCCCTCTTCGCCTGCGTGTTGGAGCACGGGCAGTGCCTTGGCACATCCTTACTTGGGACGTCTGCTAAACCCATGTCTGTATTGTTTCAAATTTCGGACAGAAAATCTACATAAAGATACAATAACGTATTGCAGTGAGAACTACTAGAAAACGTTCTATAAATATATATTTTACACTTTCATAAAGGTTATGCGATTATTTACTACCTTTGCAAAGCACCGCGTAGGGCATGAACAGAAGTGAAGTGTTTTAACACCCAGTCTAATGAGGTTATTTATAAAGATGTATTACTTTGTATGTGTTGATTCGATTTTCATAATTGCATAGGAGTCACCATGTTCCTGTTCCATGGGATTGCAATACTGTCATTGCTACAACATTTTTGCTCATGTTCTTTTATAGCTTCAATCAAAGAAAATGGTATTTTTTGGTAGTTACAGTAAATTTAATATTCTCCTTTAGAAGTATTACTCTAAAAGGTTGTTCCAGGATAACTTCTTCCAAAAAGTGAACTTTTTTCTATTTTATTATTTTGGAAGGGTTTAGGTCCACAAATACTTTTGTTAAATTCAGTCATAGTTCTAATTTCTGCCTTGGGATGTTGGTATGCTGCATCCTTTGCAGCCAGTAGATGGGAAAAAAAGCACATTCATGCTCACAGTGGGCACTTGCTAAAGACACTGTTAGTTTATCAGTGGTCTTTTGGCAGACCCCACAGACCCCAGCCTCTGGGTAGCAGGAGGTATAAACTCATAAGCTATTTGTACCTGAGGAGCTGCATTGCCAGTGCTGCCACTCTGCCCTTGCCTGTCTGTACTCTGCTGTGACTCCTTTTCCCTTCTCTACTCTGGTTTGTACCCAGCAGTCCTAAGTTCCTGACCGCTCCATTGGGTTGGAAACATTCTGGACAGGTGGAAAATCACTGACCCCTCTTTGCACATGGATGGAATAGAGATGTGAACAGGAAGTTGAAAAGTCTTTCCTTTGTGGAACTCATTTTCCACCCGAGTGCCTCAGAGATAGTCATCAGGAGCCACTTCATATCTCTTTGGGGTAAATGAGCTCCTGTGTTGACTTCAGAAACTTCTGACTTTTGGTTAAGGTGCTCAGAGGACCTATTATGTGACCCAGTTTACAGTAGCCATGGTAGAAACCTCGATGTGTTTGCAGAGATTTTGTCTGTACCTCTCCCAAAAGGCTCTTCCACCAGCACAATGCTATCCTTGTGTTTAAGATGTTGCAGCTTAGGGTCACATTTCTCAGTATCCATAAGGACCAAGAAGTCTGGGATGGATCAAAGCAAAGCTCACTGCACTAATCCTGAAGACAGTCAGGAAAAAGTAAATATGGAGTCAAATTCTTCCCAGTGTGGAGAGACACAAGTTGAAGAACAGTAGAGAGCCATGTGCAGTGTATATGTAGGGTGTTTGTGGAAAGAAGCACAGAATATGATAAGTAAACTCAAATCCTAGGGAAAAAACTGCATATTTTCCCAGGATGGACTGGGTTTTTTTCAGCAGACAATGTGTAGTATCTAGACTTCCAAATAGAATGGGAGAGTTAAAACTTTCTAGAAACAAGTCTCTCCTAATAACCTATTGATAACCTTTTGCATGCATCTCCTCTAGCTTAAGTGAAAACACAGGTGCACAATCTACAAAGGAGACTGAATATCATGGTCTTATTTCTCAGATACTCATTTGTGTATTTTATAATTAGAATGTCACTATTCTATAGCAAATATTTAAAATTAAAGTTATTCAATCACTAAAATTAAAAATAATATTCCCATATATATGGAAAGGTTTTCATCAAGAATAATCATAAGTAAATGCTAAATTTTGTTAGAACTTCCATGAGTTTTCCATTTTGTGTCAGAACATGTTAGAATATTTTGTGATTGTGGATGAAGTCAAGTCATCAGTAGTGCAGATATCTTCCCCTAATTTAATGTTCCTCACATCCTGGACAGAGCTGGTAGGTAAGCCTGCCCCGTGGGTAACCTTCCTTAGCACTTTCAAGCTATCAAAACCTATTTTCTGTTCCTTATAATTTTGTCAGATTTGAATCATCAGGAAGCCTACAAGAACTATTTACAAGGGCATGTAGTGACAGGACAAGGGGTGGTGATTTCAAACTGAAAGAGAGTAGGTTTTGATTAGATATTAGAAAAATATTCTTTACTGTGAGGATGGTGAGGCACTGGAACAGGTTGCCCAGAGAAGCTGTGGCTGCCCCATCCATGGAAATGTTCAAGATAAGCTTGAATGGAGCTCTGAGGAGCCTGGTCTAGTGAAAGGTGGCCCTGCTCGTGTCATGGAAGTTGGAACTATATGATCTTTAAAGTCCCTTCCAGCCCAAACGATTCTGTAAAATTGCTGAGTGTTAAACACAGGCAAACCTTTTCTGGAGCATTTCAGCACAGTCGGTAGTCATCATTCTGAGAATAATATTTGAAAGAATGCTTATAGCAAAATCTATTTTTATTTAAGGCATCCTGAATAAGGAAATCATGATTTCAGTGGAGAATGTAGCCAACTCCCTCTTAAATGCTTCTGGTTGGAGCAGATCTGTTCTGCAGGGGTAACATTTTTGCAGACAATGTGACATTAAATTTTTGTGTGTCTGTCCATAAATATGATAATTTTATTTGTTTCTGCTGTTGCTGAAGTTAGCACCTCAGTTACACTCAGGTGTGTAAAAAAGTTGGTTTTATTTGTGTTATTGATGATGACAGTTATTTTCAGTTGTTTTGAAGAACAGAAAAGAAAAAAGAACAAAAAAATTCAACCAGTGTTACACAACATAAGATTTCCAAACAATAACTATGGAAATATTAGCATACTTCTAGAAAGGAGAAAAGGATACACTGGTTTCATAAAGAGCTGGATGGCATTTTAAAGTGATATGCATAGTAATAAGAAACTTATAATTTGATCTTTAGTAGGATTTATAACCCTATTACAAGTGACTACAGTCAGTTGTTTTAAAGATCTATCAAACTATGATCTAATTAAACTGTGGAGGAAAAGAAAATAAAGACTTGTCTCATGTCTAGCTTGATTTATTAATGGAGAAGGTAACAGATATTAATTGTTTCAGGAGTGATTCACTTACAGGAAAGAAAACTAATGAGGGTACTCTATGAAAGGGAGAATTCCAGTAAAAAATAGAGGACAGGAAGAAACTTTCATCATGGTTCATAAACTGCTTGTGCTGTAGCTTGCTTAGAAAACATTTCAATAACACACATGACTGACCTGTGATTCTTCAAGGGCTTTTCTCTCAATTCCAGTGAAGGATAAGTTCCCTGTAAGGTCAAATTGTATGGACATGAATAGCCTACAGGCTACTACAAGAAACTCAGAAATACAGTGGTGGCACAGTCAATCACACTGACTTCCAGCTGCCCTTAGAGGATAGAAGATAAAGCTGTTGTTACCTGCCTGGGTAGCCTAAAGCCGTATCAGATTAAATCTTCAGTCTTTGAAAGACTGTAGGTTTCTCATACTGCGCTGAAAGAGATAAAGTGTTCTTTCACTAGGGCATCTTCTCAGTTTAAAGGTGGGGAATTACCTGATTTTGAAACTGTTTTATAATTGTGGTTATCTAGAATGACATGAAAAATGTGGAAGATAGTAAATTGTATTAATAAGCCAAAATGTTTCTAATCACTGACACAATTATACCATGCAAAATATGTGACAAATACAGACAAACTTGGGACCAAAAGCTGCAGATCAGAGCATTCATATTCAAAATGTAACATTGGACAGCATTGCTTTCAGCTGCATCTTTAAATTCAATAGTAGCATAATGAAGGCAAGAATTAAGATTCATTGTATCATTCAATATAACCCGAAATACTATTCACACTAGGCATCAGTTGGTATCCATTTTTAAAAGCAAGGTAAATAGACAGGTATACTTTTAAAGTCACTTATTTATAAACATTCTCTTACTTTATTTTTCCGTTTGTTCACTTCCCAAGCACATTCCTGAACAAGAATGGCTATTCAGTATGTTGCATGTAAATATGCCATTAGCCAGAACTTTTGTTGTCACTGTCTTTGACAGAAGTCAACTCAGCTGCCAGATCAGACTCAGAAATTCTAGCATTCTGCTTTATTTCTGAATGAGTTTGAATTAAAAAAACTGTGATAAGGACTTCTTCAGATTCTGATCCTTCATTTTATCTATCAGAAATTTGGAGAGATTATTTGAGGCCACAAGGTCACTTAGATGTCAAAAAATAAGTCCAGCTGTTGTATTTTCTTTATTATAATTTAGTATGTCATTCATGCAAATTGACTTAAAATGTGTAACCAAGTATCGACCCATTTTCATACACACTTTTACCATGTTCTGCGTGTGTACATGCAAACTGTGTGCAGCTATCCAACTATCTCTCATCCATTTGAGGGAATTATTAATTTCATGCAGAGGGGTTCTGTAAAGTGGTAATCTATTCTGAAAAGACTTTTGAATAATCCTTACTCCTCTTGAGGTAAGCTTTTTATGTTCTCATATAGATCTCATATATATCTCATATTTATATTCTCATATATCTGATACCCCATTTGTATTCAGGTTTCATAATTATCAGTCGAACTAGAAAATCAGAATCCAGGTAGAATGTATAAACATATTCCTTCCCATTGGTTTGAATTCAGGGTAAATGCTTACGTGGCTATTATTGCGTTTATTGTCCACTAAAAGAAGGAAAGTTATGATATAATGAATTCTGTTAAATTTCAGAGTGCTAACCTGAAAAGTTGTTACTAAGACTTCAATATATTCTTTCTTAAAATTAGTTTTGCATGATATTGCAACATATCCTTATTTTCCTTTAAAAATGCTTAACATCTTTTCTAAAATACTTGTTAGGCATTGCGTCTCGATACTCAAAATACTCTTGCTCCACAGTTCCCGAATGCTCTCCTGGTGGACATCAGGTCCTGCAGAGCCCTTACCGAAGCGTGGATTTTGATTCATCCCTCCTCCAGCAATCAGCTATTCAGGATTTAATCTGTGACCATTCCCTAACACCAGGATGGTATCGCTTCATGGTTTTTGATAAGCCTGCTGAGATGCCAACCAAGTGCGTGGAGGTATTGTTACAAATCATTTCATTCTGAGAAACAGATATTTTGGTAAAGAGTTTTTCAGTAGGATAGGTATAAAAAATGAGTATGATTATGGGGACTGATGTGGAACAATACAAAGTTCCTATCTTCTCTAAATACTTGATTATATTAAAATGCGTTCCTGATGATATTAAAATGTGTTAACTGGAAAATTAAGTCTTAAGCATTGAAAATTTTACACTTAATGGGCAATAGCAGAGGATGATAAATTAAATCCCTTTTAGATCACTCAAAAACTGTATTTTCTGCTCAGTGCTAAAGAAATTTTCTCAGTGGCAGCACAGCAGGGCTATTGTTATAAAGCTGGAACTGTGTGATGGTCAGTGTGGTAGGAAGGCCACGTGAGAGCAGTATAAAGGCTTGCAGCCACATGAACCCAGTAATTGTGGAGCTTTTAAAGTCATTATGTCACAGAAAAGAGATTACTCCTAAAGTGACTTGAACTAACAGAGCTAACTGAAGATTAGTTGCCTTGTCATCTGCAAGCCTCCAAAGACTCAAGAATATCTTGAAATGTTTAATACTTCAGATGTCTAATTCTTTAGTTTGGAGCTTGTGTGGAGCTTTATTCTGGAGCTCTGTTATATTCTAAGGAGATACATGTTTTTCGTTTCCCCTTTTTAAAACATTTCCTTCCTTAAAAAACCTAAAAATATCATTGGAATATTGTACCCTTGATTTTTCTAATGAATCGAAATTTTCTTGTCACAGTCTCTTAAAAAAATAAGCTAAAATCCCATCAATTAAGTGCTTTTAAATCAATACAAAACAGTTCAAACATACTAATGCATCAGTTGCCCATATCTCTTAGAAGAAATTCAGGAGGTTAGTTGAGCCTTCAGCTGATGGCAAAGGGCAGATAAGGGGTGTCAGCTCTAACACCTTTAGTTGATACTCGGTGTACTTATGCTCTGCACTGTGTTTTCTGTGCTCTGGTAGCATCCACACACTCACTCACTGTAGGTTAATGGTGCAAAGTAGCTCACTGAGCTGTAACACAACTGTGAGCTTTTTTGAGCAAAACACTTAGATGTGACTTCCAACTAGGTTCTTTAGGCACTAAATTATAGCCTGTCTTTAGAAACAAACACAGATTCACTAGGCTCAATAAAGGACTTAAGTCTCTTTTTGTGTGCATTTGTATTCAGCCTTGAGGAGGAAAGTCAGCAATCCTTCTGTTACACTGTCCGAACTTTGCTAAAAGCTCATGTGAGACAGTAATTGCATATGTACCTCTCATTAAGGCACAGCAACAGTTTGATGTAGCATTAACCATTTCCTGATGTTTTTCCCTGGTGCTGAAGATGAATCACTGTGGGACTCAAGCCCCTGTCTGGTTGTCTCTGAAGGAGTCAGAATCCATGCCTCGACCTGGTGAGATCAAACAGTTAACAGCTTGCGCTACATGGCAGTTTTTCTTCAGCACTTCAAAAGACTGCTGTCTTTTCCGAATCCCCGTTAGGGTGAGGAACTGCGGAGATTTCTTTGTTTACTTACTGCAGCCCACCCAAGGATGCATGGGGTATTGTGCAGAAGGTGAGAAAATGCATGCTCTAACTCAGCTAGGTGTGTGTGTCTCTGATCCATGTCTGTCTGATATTTGGTGGAGTGGAAATGTCAGGAAATAGTTTTGCTAAAATTTATTGCAATCCTTACTTTTAATATTGATATGATAGCAGAAATTATCTGAAATGGCGAGGTGGGTTCACTTCACCCCTCTTTAACTTACATTTAGCATTTGACTAATTTTCCAAGACCAGAAACTTAAGAATTGAAATTTTCCATATAATGAGGTAGGCTTATAAGACATATCTAGAAGTCAAAATTCAGTGTACCAAAATTCAGTGTAATTCATGGCACTCAGACTCTCCAAATACCCATTACTGAACATGCATAGAATTATGTAGCAGAATAAATATTGTCTTAGGAACTTGAGCAAACTGTGTTTATATCAATTATTATTTAGCATCATGGGGAATATTTTTGTTGTTGTAATTCTTATCATCTTTCTGGAGCGTATACATGTTGTTGCTAGAAGAAAATTCAACACAGAAATGCTCTACTGATACACATTTTATTAGTACTATGAGAAAGAACAGGAGACCTTTTGCAATGTCTCCTATTGTCTTGGGTGCTTGTGCTGCAAAAGTATGTTGGTGTTCGCAGCTCAAAACTTCAATATTTCATTATTCATGACAGTTTTTTCAGATTACCAAGCCATGGTTAAATCCTTACAGTTATAAATACTGTGCAACAGTGACAAATTAGTGCAATAGGAAATTCTTATTAGCTCATATAACACACCATGGTGAAAATACTAGCAGTATTTTCATGCATCGTATGCTGTATTGCTCAGAGCCATATTCTCTATTATTGACTACTTTCAAAAGCATAATAGCAAATCTGTCAGTGGGCTTTCTGATGCCTTGTTGGCCCATCATTATACCTTTAGATCCAATTGTTAAGACATTCTCCAAGGGTTCAGCAAGCATGTGCCTGAAGCAATGAAGAACTCCTGCAAAATAGGATTTGCATTTACTTTGGATCCTCGTACGTGATGAGGAAAGAAGATATAAAACCACAGCTAGACAGCAAGCTAGCAAATTTTTACTGCCTCAGAACAAAGCAGGCAAAAAGCATCTCTTATTTGCCTCTGCTGAATGCTGTAAGTCTAAAACACATTTTGAGTTTAAATGCACACATTTAAGATGATGTTGTCATGTGAACATTGTACTGTTGTACTGCTTTTTGTATTTAGGTTACCATGAGTCCTGTGTTTTCTCTTTTTCTCTTTCTTTGATAGCTGTAAATACCTGATACAAATTTTCAATCCGTCCTCTATATGCTAAGGAATTCAAACATTATACCACTGAAGCATGAACAGCAAAGTCTGCTCTTCATTCTTTTTGGTGAATGGGATTTCCAGTGTTGCTGCTGCCCTCCTGATGTAGTTTGAGTAGAGTGACTAACTGGCATTTTCATGTTTAAGCCAAGTGCCACTTATTTTTCTATAGCATTCAAACTACAAAACAATAGGAGTGCACAAGCACTTTTTCTTAGGCCTCTGTAGGAAAGGTGATTTTTTTCAAAGCAGATCTGCACTGAATTTCACTGTCCAGGATTACAGTTAAAGAATAAGTGCTCAGATGTGAGTTTGGGGAGGCAAAATATATATTCAAGAGTATGATATAATTCCTTTTTATTCACTAGCAATATTTATAAGTATTGGCTGAGCACATCAGCAGTAAAAGTTATAGAGGTGGCAGAATGTTCTGTACCCTTCCTCCTAGAAGATTTCCAGCACAAGGCTTTGTGCTCACTGCTGTCATAGCTGTACGTGGATCAGATTACAAGATTGCTTCTGTTCTGCAAATTTGCACTTCAGTTAGTGTTTTGTGACTATATTTGGTCTATAATCTAAGAGCACTGGTGTTCGTACTCTGTGTGTGTGTGAATATACAATGTAAAAACACTTTATAGTTGTTTCAGATGCAAGGCCACAGACCTGTGATCCTGAGGGGATGGAAATTCAAGGCGTCTGTAGCAGTGAGTATTTTGTTTTGATTTTCAAGGTTTTCTATGCATCTGTGACCCAATAATGTCAACATTTAGTGATACTCTGTCTTGAATAAAAACGTGTTCATGTTATCAACAGTATTGCTTGGTTTGTTGCAAAATGAGCAGTTTGGAGGTAATTTCAGACAAACTTGGATTACAAAAGTTCTTTCTCAGACTATTTTGAATAGGTTTCAAAATGTCAGAAAGTAATTGTAATGATGGTGAATGACAGATTACTTTGATTCTTCAGGAGTAAAATGTAAGAGGAATCTACAAATCGTATTGTTGCTTATTCTGTTCCTTTCTAAATAGCCTTTTTCTTTTTCCTTTTTTCTTTTCTCCACTTTCTTCATAAATAGTGAAATTATTTTTCTGCAAGGCGCATTCCTTTGCAAGTTGCTCTCTCCTGCCTGGTAAAATAATTAATTGTATTTTATTCTCTTGTTTATGTTTTTGGTTTGGGGTTTTTGATATTGGTTCTTTTCCTCTCTTTAACACCTTCCTATTGTCTAGAATATAATCAAAAGCTCATAAAGAGTTTTTTCTCCATTTAATAATTAATAGAAGGAAGATGCACATTCTTCTTTGATTCTCTTAAGAAATGATGTAGTATTTCCACATATGAAAAAGGTAAATATTATTAGTGTATTAATTGGCAGAAGGTATGTCAATGTCATTGTATACAATAGTGACTTTGCGTAGAATAAAAAGCACAGCCCACACTTCTGTTTGACTAGGTAACCTGGCTCCCACATCGTCTCCATCTGTGCCACCACCACTTCCATCTGTTCCTGAAGTTGTAGCAGAGATGATCAAAGGCAGCATCTACCTGAGGTGTACCTTTGGCATTCCTTTTGCAAACAGCTCTGTTGGATTCAGTGTAACCTGGTCAAGACTTTCTCCTGAAGGTATCAAAGAGGAACTTACACGTGAAACAGCAGTTCATACCTTCTCACTTCTAGAACTCGATGGGATAAACGTCAGACTTGGAGACAGAGTACGTTAAAACATTTTTATGATTTCTTTGTATGTTTGTAAACATGGCTCAGTAGACACAGTTTTTAGAGAGAGGTCTAGCACCTCGCTGTATAATTTTTCTTGGCAGAAGCCTACTGCCTCTACTTTACACCAGCTTCCCATATGAATGTGTAAAATCACAGAAATATACTACCATTGCCTTTGAGGTTTTGAGACTGTTTGTCTCCATGCAGTGTAGGGTGCCTCCAGGAGGTAAATTTTTATTCAAATAATGTAAACTAAGAGGATTTTTGGATGCAACTGAATCTCAGTGAGAGGCTGTAAGAGCCAAAGGTTGTGAAAAGCTGTGTTGTTGATTCATCAGATATATATTTTTTCTCTGGATGAGCTGCTGCTTACTGGTTTTGTGTCTAGAATTTATATGTTTTAGTCTCTGCCATCAAATGCAATGTGATGCCCTACCTTCCATTGTACCAGAATGAAGACTTAGGCTCTCATGGTAACTTTGTTGAAGCCTAAGCACTGGAAAATCAATACACCTTTTACCTACATATACACCAAAATACAGGTTATTTTTTTCCTGGAGAAAACAAAAACCAAAAAATCGTGGTTGGTGTGCATATGTATGTTCAAGCCAAAGCCAGGCTGCTTGGATGGCTTATGGACAGCAATACCAGTTGTTAATCCTCAAAAATCATTTAGGGACTTTGTGAAGAGGTGCCTTTCAGTGTTGGCTTCGTGACAGTGAAAAGGAAAGGCACAATCGTAAGCTACCTTCTGCTGCTATGAATCATTTTTTTTTTTCAGGATCAGAAATACTTCATATGTGGTCAACACTTCTCAAAAAGGATACAGCAAAATAAAAACAAACACCAAAACAAAGATGAAACCAAAGCAAAACCATAGTGTCTAGTAGCATGAAATTGGTTCAGTGGAGGGAAATGACACTGAATTCCTCCTCTTGAAAAAGATTATCCAGGTCTATAACATCAGGAAAAACATAATCTAAGCTCTAATGGTCACTAAACAAAATTAAAAGGCAAAAACTATGAAATGAAAAAAAAAAAGGTCGCAAATAACACATAAACAAGTGTAAAATAAATTTTCATAGATATCACTGGTTGCAGATATGTCCCAGAAAAGATTTTTTAGGTATTCATTAAATATGATTTCTATGCAGCCGTTAGTTGAAGGTCTCTGCACTGGTAGAATATACCAGGAAAAGGCCCTAGGATGCTCAGTCAGTTTCTATTTTTTTTTTTCTTTAGCTATATTTACCAATTTCCACTGGCAACTGGTACCTTCTGGAGCAACTAGAAGACTGGCCATGATAAATATAAATCATTGAACTGACCTTGGTGGCCGAGTTTTGTCTTCATGTGACCACTTCATACCAAAAATGTATTCTGTTATTCTGGTTTTACCCTACAGGTCTACTGTAGCAGTTCTGCTTTTTTCATGGAGAAGCCAGACATACAAAGCTCTTCAGTTGAGAGCAAGGAATTTTTTGCTGGAATTAAGGTAACTTTGTGAAAACATAATGTAGTAGGAATCTTTGAGTAGTGCTACAGCAGTCAGTCCTCTGACTAGAAGGCACTTAAAATGTATTAACTGTGAATTAATAGAGCAGGTTATCGGCCGAGGTGGAACTTAAATTTGTCCAAAAGCAAGAAAGTGGCAGTGGTTTGTGTGTTCCCGTGTACTCAAGGTGCAGGAAGGCTGAACTGGCACCTTGCACACACTGCAGGCCTTGGTTTCCAGCAGCTGGAGCCGACTGGCGCTGTGCCCGTAAAGTTTGGGGGCACAGCCCTGAACCAGCCTGGTCTGGGCTTAAAGAGGGGTAGCTGGGAGGTGGGCTTTGCTGCACCCCTTGGTCGTAGCCCAAGCACCAAACTAGTTTTAGTTCCTACTGTAGATAGAGCTGTGGGGACCCATTTGCTGGCCAACAATGGGAGCCCAGGCCCGGAAAGATGGACTGCATGTCATTACATATTGGATATAGTCCTGCTGACTTAGCCTGAGCCTGTTCCTGTAGGATTGGGGCCCAGATTTCTCTCATGGAAGTGCAGTTCTGCAGTGTGCCCTGCAAAGAAGCAGTGTGTTACCTTTGTTTCCCTGTGAGGCTGCATTCCGGATTCCAAGCTCAGCTGTAGGCCCGCTACTAATCTCTAATTGAGTTTTTGATTATACTTTTTTGGTGATCTGTATTGTAAGCTTGCAGAGAGGAATCCCAGGAGAAGTATGCTGCTTCCAAATTCTTTTGGAATTGTTGCGTGTAGGTAGCTTCCCACTTCCTTCCTCCCACGCAAACAGTACACAAAACTGTTTGTATCTTAGCTTCCAAGGGTTACTCATTTTTGTGGTGAAAATGTGGTTTGCTAACTCCCTCCTTTCTAGCTAACCTTTGTTCTTGCCTTTTCCTTATCCTTGCCCCTTTACCCACCTCTTCAAGACTCTGGCTGCTGTGTCTGCATCTTCTCCTCAATATGCTGCTCCTCCTCAGCCCATGTAAATAAGCACTCCTAGCTGATTAGGAAGCGGTGCTGCAGTTTACTCACAAAGATTGCATTTTAAGTACAATTTCTTCTGTGCTAGATATATCCAGAAACATATGGTATATCAGAAGATGGGAAGGAATACAGACTGACAATAGAGAGTAGCATTCCTATTCCTTGTCCTGAATTTAGCCAGCTGGAAAGTGACTGCAAAATCTCACTAACATTAAATAGTGTTGATGAAGGTAAGTATTACCCTGATTTTGTTACATACTGTACTGGTTTCCTTCTTCAGAGAAGTTGTTACACTGTAAAATACTTTCTAAAACATTAAAACAAAGTATTCACAGTCTGTATGATGCTGCTGAAGATATGAAAGAATTACTTGTTGAAGTTTAAGGTGTTGTTTTGGTAGACATTGATATCAGAGCCACATTCTTTGACTTGAATAGACAGAAGACTAATACTTGTAAAGTTTATAATTCAGTTAATTTTGTTTACCTGTTGCATTGCAAGTATTACATATGCAGTCACAAAGTCATCATTTTTTACTATTATAGCCATTTTCTGTAATATTTTCTCAAGCACAAATTCTGTGAACCAGGAGGAGCCTTGCCTATGCAGACAACCATTTTTTTTCACATTATCAAGCCTATCATGATTTCCATTTGTCCAGCAAACTGGGGAATGCAAAAACATTGTCTCGGATGTGTATATGAAGAGGTAGATGGAGATTTTTTGCATGACCAAACCAAACCCAAGAAAAATGCATAATTATTTTAATTTATGAAAGTGTGTGTAAATAAGTTAATATCTATATTAACAGTAATATGCAGAATGTGGCTTATTTAGAGGAAGAGCTCACTAATGATGTATTTTCTTTAAAACAGGTAAAGAGCAGTTAGGTCTAAACTTGGCTCTTTCTTCTTGTCATGTGGATCTTCTCCAGAAATTCTGCAATAATGGAATCTGTAGTCAAGCTGTAATTTATTTCACTGCTGTGACAGACTTCATGCAGGATGGAGACAGGATTACCAGAATTGCAGTCGAACCTATATCCAGTGAGAATTTCCTGTGGAATGGCTATGTTCCAGAAGGCACGCAGGTTGAAAATCTTCATATTAAGCTCTGTAAATTGTCCAGAAGTGTGGCTGGTGTTAGTGAAGCTTTTATTTCTGTTGTGACTTGCTGATTCACACCAAGATTTCTAAGTGGTTGCTTTATTTTTTCTTGAGATTCTGTGTTTTCATTTGATTTTTTTTTTTTTGCATTTTAATATTGAAGTAACTACTAAGATTGATTAAAAGTATAATATAATATACTTATTAGAATGTAAACTACTGTCATAAGATAAATAATGTACCCGAGTCTGTTTATTTCCTAACCTAAATGTTTTACAATTTTTTTCTTTGTTTTGAAGATTACAGTTAAGGACCTACCCACTGCCTACTGCTACTCATTTACTGACCCTCATATAATTACATTTGATGGAAGGTAATCACTGGCTTGCTGCTCTTAATTTTAAGTCTGTTGGGATTTTTTGTGGGTGGGTTTTGGGGGGTGTGTTTTATTTCTTCAATTATTTCTATGTTTGTTCTAAATCTGTGCCGGTGATACAAGTCAGCTGTAGTTTCTGCAATTGCACTGAGTGTTTTACAGTTTTCTTTGACAATAAGGATAAATGTGCTTTAGTTGGTAAAAGCTTGCCAGTCATGATGAGATTTGTAATATTTGCATTTCTAAAGGCAAGTTTTGGGGTTGTGGCAAGAGAATGAAGCAAATGGACAAAAGGTGTGGTAGCTGTGGAGTCTGTTGACTACAAAAAATAGAAATGTTCATATGTTAAATACGAACCATGATAAAATGATCGATTAAACAAAACTTTTAATGCAAAGGTGTTTCCAAACAAAAGCATCGTTTCCCTGTTTCTATGTGTCAGTATCTGAATCCTTGTAAGGATCACGTTACTAGCAGCTGTCTCCTGTCTGTGTAGCATTTTGCTGTGTGTATTAGTGGCATTGAAAGCAACTTACTTGCTGCTGTCACTTCCACATCACTGGCCAAAAAGGATTTTGAAGCGAAAACAGCTTTCTTAGCCACAGCTGGTTTTGGTGTGCTTCTTTCTTTCAAGGTGTTTCTAATTCACAAAAGATGTCTGAACAAACACAGGCTCCACACGTGGGAGTTTTATATTCTTTGTTCAGCAGAAGCACATTTCAAGTGGCCAGCTGAGAAGAAGAGGGTATGTTGCCTCCAAATAAGGATGTTCAGCCCACACATGATAACAGATAAAAGATGTGATTAGAACTTTGACTACTGATAGAACTTTGACTACTACTACTAAAGTCAATGGGCTTATCCTGATCTTGCAGTTTCTCCTTCAGTGGAAGTTTTAGGGATTTCTTAACTGGGTGTTATAACCATGGATGCATTGCAATCAAGCTTTCTCATGAAGCAGTGTTTTACTGCCATGTGATCTGTCTGGAAGCGTGATGCTGCAGAGAAAGAACTTTCTTTTTAAGGATAAATTATGTTGCTACTTTATTTTACAAACTGAGGAAACAAATTACATACTGAATTATGGACAATCCGATGCAGTCCCAGTAGTGCAGCCGGCTGCAGTTTGTCTGCTGGCCCATTATACACAAAGCATATTGCCAGTCTACAATCAACTGTCAAATGCCATTTATAGCCAAGAGGCTATTAAACTTACAGCAAAAGTTTGGGGGTTTTCTTTCTGGTTTTTCTTTTTTTTTTTTTTCCTCTTCTTCTTCTTGCTGCTGAATCATTAAATTGGCTATTTTAACCTTGCTTCGGGGGACAGATGGCTAACCCTAAGGAAAAAAAGCAAGTTGCTATTTATGGTTTTCATCTTAAATGATCATTGGGAATAAGCACTCCCCATCTCCATCTTAATAAAGCAGATCTTTTTAAAAGGATGTGACTTTCTAAATCATTTTGTCAAGAGTACTTGTGCAGTTTTCAGCAGCTGGCCCCACATGCACACTGCTATGCATCTTATTGCTCTTGCTGCATAAGTGTACTATTGTAGAAACACAAAGCTTGAGATGTACCCTCCATATGCACTGTTTAAAAAGAAATCAGAGAATGGCAGTAGCTTCATGCTTATGCTTCCATTCACAGCCACTGTCTACATATATTCCACTCATGATCCTTCTTTTCTGCTGTAAAAATAAGGTTTAGGGTTTTTTTTTAAATTTAGGGCTGCTCAGAGGAAGGTATGCTGACATTTGCTCAGGATAAAGCTCTGTTTTACTCTGTGGGCTGTTCTGTTTTTTTCTGACTCGGGAAAATGAGTTTAAGTATCGATGTTCACTGAATATTAGAAATCTGCTTGAAAATAAAGTTGCTGACATGTAGTGATACAATTATTTCATAACCAAAGTGATATCACGTGCTATTTCTTTGATTCCAGAGTCTATGACAATTTTAAAACAGGAACATTTGTTCTCTATAAGAGTACATCTCGAGATTTTGAAGTTCATGTTCGCCAGTGGGACTGTGGAAGTCTTCACTACCCAGCATCCTGCAACTGTGGCTTTGTTGCTAAGGAAGGAAGTGATATAATTGCATTTGACATGTGCAGTGGTCAGCTCCATGAATCACAGCCACACTTATCTGTAATAAACAGAGACACAACAGGAAACAATGTCAGAATCACTGAATCCTACCTAGGAAGAAAAGTAACAGTAAGTGGTAAATAATTGCTTACAGAACAAGTAATATAAAAATCATGTTTCTCATGATGCTATCTTCAATCTCTTTTTAGGTTTTGTTTTCTTCTGGAACTTTCGTTCGTGCTGATGTGAGTGAATGGGGAATGAGCATAACACTTAGGGCACCCAGTTCAGATTACAGACATACAGTGGGACTCTGTGGCACCTTTGATGGAAATGCAGAGAATGACTATCACACTGCGAGTGGGATGGAAATCCCAAACCATGCTAATGTTCCTTTTTCTTTTATTAAGGAATGGAGGTAACAAAATGCTTCTGTTGATAAATCGAATGTCATCTTTTTTGGTTCTGCCTTTCCTTCACACTCTTAAAATCTTGTCAAAATAATAAAAAAATTCTCCTTAAGGTTTTAGTTGATGTTAGAATGTTATCATTACATTCCATAATTAATTTAAGAGAAAATTGAAACTGAATTGCTGACTAAGTATGTAAGTATTATGATGTAAGTTTAGTTTGATTAGGTTTAGAACAAAGTATTGAGGTATATAGAAAACATCCACTCATCTCAGTTCTTTTATAAGTTACTCTTGAGGTTTTGTGTTTTGACTGGTGTTTAAACATAGTTGTTCGCTGCAGACTTATGCTGTAGAAGTATGAAACAACAAAGAACTAAAAAAAGTTAATACTTTAGTAACACAAAGAAAATAGTTCAGATTATACAGTTTCATCTTTTCTTTTCCTCACTAGAATTTTACCGGGAGAGAGCTTGTTTGACAAGACACCTGCTTCGTTAATGTCCTCTAGAAAAATTGTCTTCTGTGACTGTGCACTTGAAGATGCTGGATTATACCAACCAGCAAACAAACTGGAGACAGTTACTCAGTCAGAACATCCTCTGTCTTGTAAAGAAAGTAAAAATGGTAGATTTCTTTCTTTGATACCAGGACTGGATGTCACTGCTGAGTATCTTGGTCCTGCTGATCTTGTCAGAGGCTTAAAGAAACGTTCCTCTACATATGAAATAGATTCATCTGCACTTCTGCAGAGGCAGAATAATCAAACCAAACTTCACAAAACATCACTAGTAAACTCACGTCTCTCTGCCGCCTCAGTGGGAAATAGTGGTACGGAAAGAGAAGGAAATTCAAGCTTAGGCATTAGGAGAAATTCTCACCATTACAGCAGTCCTATTCACAAAAGTCAATCTGCTGCAAGTAGAGGGAAGCGCCAAAATTATTATGAATACCATCCGGTATTCCTCTTCCAAAGTCTCAGCCAAACAGATTTAGAGGGATATAGTTATTTTTTCCCAGAGGACCATGCCACTGACACAGAGGAAAAGCTCCTTCCTTCTTGGCCTACACCTTCAGGCCTCACTGAATCTAGTGCTTTGTTCCTGTGCCAGCAGGCAATAGCTAATTCCAGCATAGGAAGATCTTGTGGAGCCCTCCTTGGCCGGCGAACAGGGGATGCCATCGATATGTGCATCAAAGATTTGCTGCTGAAAGATGACCTCGGTTGGGCAGAAGCTTCCTTAGCCCTGCTGGAGAATGAATGTGAGAAAAGAATTTTAGAAGAAATAAGTTACAACCCACAGGAACTTGAAGAGTCGGTTGAGAGCCTACTTACTGCTTTAAAGTGTCCCAGTCTCTGCAGTGGTAATGGGGAATGTACGGAATGGGGCTGTGCATGTTTTCAAGGCTACAGCTCATATGACTGCAGCATAGTGTCTGGTAAGTGGGGGGAAAACGAGATTTACTTCAGTAATGTTCTCAGTGTTTGCGCAAAGTGCATTTGTTTTGCTGCCTTTCTCTCCTGCTTTTGTACATGGACAAGGGTTCTTAGTTATTTAGTTCCAGTTTACTACAACTATAATTGCTTTGCATTCAGCCTTCTTGTTTGCAAGGACAAAACATGAGCTTAGTTTCTAATAAGTCAGATTAAAAAATTCAGTGTGCAATGCAGAGTATAGCCCCGAGAGACTGGCACTGTTTCCACATGCTGTCTCATTCAGGGAAAATACATTGATCCCTCCCCTAGATTTGTATAGTTTATATGATCCTGTTTATTAACTCTAAATGGGATCTTTTTGTCTTCGGTGATGTTACATCTCTGTAAGCAAACTGTTAGATGGGATGGGAGCAGAATTGCTGGCAAAGAAAAAAGAGGTATAGCAAATAGTGCTGGGCACAGTTTTTTTTCCTTTTCAGTAGGTAAGATATTCACTAAAAATTCAGTTGAACAATTACACTGGAAAAATACGAACAGTACTACCAAAGTCAAAACTCTTTCAAAATAAAACCTGTTAATACTTTGGTTTGCAATGGTGTTTTTGTTTTAATGGCTTATTTAAGAGCAAATAGAGAAAGAGGGAATAGAATAATAAGAAATACTTGACTTCAAGAGGACTAAAATAAGCTAGTTTTACTTCATAAAAACTGCTTTTGAGTGTTCTGATCTGTCAATTTATTCCTGAAATAACTTCCAGCTGAGGTTTTTTTTTTTGTTGTTTAGTTTTTAATAAAAAATAATCTATATGAATTAATGCATAATTGTCTCCTTTCCAGTTCCTATTTAGAAGGCCTTAGTTTCACTTCAGCTTTATTCTGGAAGTGTCATGTAAAGAACCATAGTTGAGAAAGCAAAACTTGTATTCACAAGTGTTTGTTATCAGTTGAAATTTCTCTGCTTCCTAATACTGAGGTTCCAAGAGAAGACAGAGGCCTAGCTTTAAATGTAAAGATTCAGTTTAACAAATGTAAAATCTTTCTGTTTATGCTTCCCTTCAGCTGGGTCCAGATTTTGTTGTTTACATAGTTTTCATGGTTGGATAGAAAAATAAACATATTGCATAGTGTAAATGCACATGAATGAGTTCTCATAGTAGCATTTATTGTCTAACCTCTTCTTCCAAGACCAGGCTCCAGAAATTACAGAGCTGGAGAATGCTGGGCTGTGCGATATTCGACAGTATGACTGCGCATCAGTGAGAGTGTTTGGACATGGCTTCAGGGACTCATTGAATCTGAAATGTGAAATCATCAAATTGCAAGTAGGTCTCCCTGAATAGTGACAATTACATTTTAAACTTCTTAGAGAACAAGGGACAAAATGTCAAACTTATTATTCATTGATGTGGGTACAACCCAATGCTTTAGTGGAAGCTAAAAGCAAAGGCACTCAGCACTTTGCAGCAAACACTCAAGACTTTGCAAGATTGCCATTTCCTCCACGATAAGAGAAATACAGAATATAATGGGAATGTTCAGCAGCTGGGAGGGAGATAACAGCATACAGCAGCTATCCATCAGAAAAGGGCAAGGGCAGCCCTATTAGTGACAACCAGTACATCGTTGTATTTTTAAGTGCTTATGGAGAGGAATTGAAGTACCACTTCTTTGAAAAAGGACAGCAAGGTTAAAGCCATTACTAGATTTCTGTTTCAAATCTAATGCTTGAAATAGCCTTTTATAAACATAATAAATCTATTAGGAAAAGATAAAGGCGTTTTTGATATGTTGTCCATTTCCCAGAGGTAGAATACCACGGCTATTTAATGATATATATCAGGTTTGAACAGGAGATAAAGAAATGTTTCACTGTAAACTAAAGGGGAATTTGTGTAAAGAGACTGTTGTTGCTCATTCTTAAAAAAATTTTTCAAGGCAAATATATAAGCTATTTACAAGTTGTAGCCTGGAATAAATGGTCAGCAATTAGAAGTTTTTATGTCTTGTTAGACATGAGAACAAAAAAAGCTAAAAGTAAAACTGTATTTTATTGGTGTGATGATGGAGGGGGTGAGAGCTGGCAAAAGGGGAACCATTCAATGGGAAATTTTGTTCCTGAGACAATAGTTTTCCTTAGCTACTTCCAGCAGATGCTGAAATTATTTTGACAGATTAGGCAATCCTGGCTATAGATTTTTCTTAAACTCAACATGTATCCATTCAAGTTGGCTTGAAATGATTGTCGAGAGTACGTTTACGCTCCCCTTAGATTAAAAGACTTTTAGACCAAGCTCACAGTAAAACAATTATTGGGAGTTCACTTATCACAGTTTGAAATGTCTCAGTTTTAACTCATGGCAAGATATTCTGAAGTCTCTCTTGGTGGTGATGTATTTGGCTTCCAACACAAAAATTTCCTAACTAGTCACTTTTAGTGATGATCTTCTCACTGGCAGGAGCCATTTTACTGCTGTTAGCTGCAGCTGAGGAGAAAGCTGCAAATTTTTTCCTTGACAATATAAAAGAAAGGAAGTTTGGAAGTTTTATATTGTTTAGTTTTTCGGGCTGGAGAAATAGTGAATTTAAGGAAATGTCAATGGACTTGCAACAGTGTAGAACTGCACATATTTTGAAATTGAACTTAAATGATCAAAATTTCGTAGAAGAGGCATTTTGATGGAATTTAGCATTTCTTTTTCTTTTCAGTATTTTCAGTTTTGAAATGTTAAATCAAATCTGTTTACTATGGGCTGTCTTACTCAGTTTAGGGTAGATACTTGATAGAGTTTTGGGTAGGAAATAGCCAGGAACCTATGATTACAGAGATACAGAATTTAAAGGTAAAGGATGAGAGTACATTTAATCTCTGCAAAACAAAAATACAGTTTTATTTCCTTCTGTTTTGCATCGAATTCCAATTTCTATGAACCTTATGAGCTGGAATGCTTACAGATCTGAAGGCTTTTTAATTGATTTTTGAAAGGTTAAACTGTTTCTGAAAAAATTATCTGAACTTGCCTCCAGCTAGTAACAAAAGGTTTCTGAAGAAGTAGACTGTATCACATTTCAAAGGTTACAGTACTAAATGCACTTAAATATTCCTAAATATGTAATTTTAACTTTTATACTTACCTTTGCTGTGAATTCCTTAACTGAGTATAGGGTGAAAGAAAAAAATGTTTGGTTGGAACAGAAGTAGCACGTATGTCTTTTTAGCAAAAGTGTTTATATTTCTGTTAAGAAAAAAAAAAAAAAAAGGCAAGGCCTGTACAGCAGAGGACTCTTCATATGAGAACTGGGATTGAATAAATGTTGTGATTGTCTCCAGTAACCATAAAAATATGCCAGCTCAGTAAAAACTAGTCAAGCTCAAAATTCTATTTACTTGCTGTTCTCTTGATTCTTAGTCTGCTTGGATTCTTACTGCCATCTCATTTTATTTATTTTCCATATGCTTGTCCCTGCTTCCACATCAATGCTTCAGTTAAATAGTATTATCACCCTTATTCTGTTATCTTGAACTCTCAAAATGGATCCTTGGATGCGTTGTCCTCACAGCAGTTTAGAAGAAAAGTCTGCGGGTCAATGGTGTCTTGTTCTATTGAACAACCTATTGGCTTCTACAAGGGCTGAATGGCCAGCTGCCAGTATTGCCCTGGCACCCAGAGTGATTCCTGAGCCCTGCCAAAACCCTCCTCTGCTCCTTTGACTAAAGCCTGTCCTCGCATGGGAGCAGAGATGGAGTGGAGCTGAGGCACTTTCACGTCAGATCAGTGGTGTTCAAGTATCACCCCCTGCTTCACCCCCCTGTTACCTTCCAGCTGGAAGGTTTGTCCTTGGCAATGCAGTGCCAAAGGACCGTGCGTCAGGAAAGATTTCTCTGCCTGTTCCTCCACAGTAGCAGGCTTAGGTGAAAATCTGTGTGTGCAAATACTGTCATTTAATATTTGCCACTGCATTCTAATCCAGGCACATCAGACTTGTTCAAACACTGTGCACTACATGGGGAGGTTTTCTTGATAAAAATGATTTCATTACGTATTTCAGTGAAAAACAAATTTTCTGTCTTAACATTCAGTATAGTGGTAGACAATGGATTCCTGGAGAACCTCTAACTATGCCAGCTGCCTTCCAAAATGCCAGGACTGTCGACTGCCAGTTACCAAATGATGGCCAGCAGTCTGATGTCATGGATGTGGTTGATGACAAACCCATTGCCAGATGGCAAATAAAGGTACTCTCAGAAATTTCAAATGTTCACTTACAAATATTCCTATTAAGATGAAAATACATCACGTAGATATTATCCTTTATTTAATGGTGCTAAAGGGAGAAGTCAGCTTGCTTAACTTGGGGTCTCGGTTTTATCACCTAAGCTGAAGTGTCAAGTATCATTTGACAGTGTTCTCCTGCAAGGGGACTGGTAGATACAACCTAGGTCCTGCAGAGACACACATTCTTCGAGAGTAGCAGTTAAAGGCCAGGTAGTTACCCCAGAGTATTTCAAATGACCTTGGATCTGTCTGTGGTAGAATTGAATTGAGCTCAGCCACATGTACAAATCCGTGTGTGAGCAGATATCTGAGCTCTCATACAGATGGAGTCAATAAGGTCAATAGAGCCTACACACGATTCAATTTACCTGAAAGTAGACACCTACGTGTGGTTGGTCAAAATCTGCCTAGAATCATTGGCAGCTTTGATTCGATTTCTGATGACCGTTGTGAGAGTTTAAACACCTGCATGTGGGTGTCTGTTAATGAGTGGAAGCTCATGCTAGCACACCATGCCGGTGATATATTGATACCTGTATCAGTTAATCCATTTTTACTGTTCACCTTGCAGATTTCTAATGATGGATTTGTTTATAGCAATTCTAAAACAATGATATCATATGATGGAGCCTGTCAGACATGTGAACCACAAGAATCTGGGTTATGTACATTAAAGGTATGTGTTCATAACTCTGTATTATGAAAATATGCATTTTTTCAGGCTGAAAAAAAAATCTAGAAAAATGAGCAGAACACACCCTGTTCTTGTTTCCAACAGGGATTTTCAATGCACAGAAAGAGAAGCTGGGGTGAGGCAATTTTAAATGTAAAAAATGAAACCAAAAGCTCTTCATATAATTACCCAATAAAACCAAACTTGCTGTCAGTTGTTTAGATTTTAAAACAATCTTAATTGTTTAATAGAAGTACAGAATTATTAGATTTTATTTGACACCTACAAATTCATAACCAGTTTGATAACCAAAAACATTAATGGATCACATTTTCACTTCTCTAAAAGGAGAAAACATGCAACATAGATGGACTCTGTTATGGTGAAGGAGACAAAAATCCAACCAGCCCTTGCTTATTGTGCAGACCTGACTTATCAAAGTTAACTTGGTCAGTTGTTGAAAGTAAGTTCTAAATAGTTCTTTTTTAATACCAAGTAGTTGAAAGTCCGCCAAGTTTTTAAATTTATGGTAATAGTGATGTTTTAAGTTTAACTTTTCCTTTTCTGTAGTACAAAGTTCTAACATAGAAGTTGTAGCTCTTTTGGTGCAGATTTTAGTCTTTGGATGTACATATCATGTTGGTCCCTTCACCAAGTGGAATGTTTCTTGGAGCTTTCATGTTAGCCATTCAGCCTGTCCTGCCAACCCAAGTCCATAACATCGCAAATAAAGCATTCCATTGGTATCTTCATGAGTGAAAAACTCATGAAATCAAGACTCTGCCTTGAGTAGGAAAGGTCCTGTCTGAATGGGACTTCTGGTGCCTGTCTTGGTGAATCTTGTCCCAGTTCAAAGTTGTACTGAAAGCCAAGGCAAATATACCTATTCTAAAAGGATGAGGTGTGAATGGAAGGAATGAAGTGAAACTCATCCAGCAGACAGGGAGTCGAGGGATTTCCATGTTATAGCCATGTTATAGACTGGAATTCAATACTGCCAAAGTCAGAAATGAGAGACCAGAGGAAATGCTCCAAAACGAAGGAGCACAAACTCTTCTGCAAGGAGGATGATGTTCGAAACAGGAGAGAGTTTAGCACTGATTACACCTTCTTCTCCCTTCATGATTTTTGCCATAGTGGGTGGATTCCTGCTTGCAGCAGTCACTCGCTAGTATTGAAAATAGCGTTTTCCCTGTGCCATTCAAATGACATTAGCATTTAAGAGAAATAAGTACATGGGACTTCTTGAGTAGAAAGATATGTTCCTTTTAATTTTTATAAGTATATTGCAACTTTTGCTTAGAAGAGGAAAATATCTCCTTTGTTACAGGTAACCAGCCTCCAGTGCTTGAAACTTTTCAGGGTGTGCTACAGACATTTTATGGAGAAGATTTTTTGTATCAGTTTTTGGCTTCAGATCCAGAGGGCTCTGCTATTCATTTCACTTTGGATTCTGGTCCGGAAGGTGCCAGTCTTTCCCCATCAGGTCTCCTTTTGTGGAAAGCTGTGTCAATCAATGTCCATAAATTAACATTTTCTTTGACAGATGACTGCAATGCAACTACTAAGGTAGAAATAGAGGTAATGAATATTACAGTAAAATGACACTAATAAGATATTTAAGATATCTATTTACAGAACTCATTGCTAGTTCATTAAAAAAAAGAAAACTGTCTTATTGGGCATGTCTTGTAGGTCAGTGTAAAATCATGTGATTGCCTAAATAATGGCTCATGTGTGACAAACATTAATTTCCCACCTGGAAGTGGAAGATATCTTTGTGTGTGTGTGGCTGGATTTGAAGGTGATCTCTGTCAAGTGAATACTGATGACTGTAAACTTAACCAGTGTGGTATTGGCAGATGTGTGGATGGAGTAAACAGCTATTACTGTGAATGTCCACATGAAGTTCAAGGTAATTTGCTACTTTATTTCGATGAATTTATCATATTTAGTGATAAAATAGGAGTTTTTAATTTTATGTCTACAATTTTCTTTTTAAATTTTTCACTGTAAATAACTTACTGTTATATTATGAAGAAACTTTATGGTCTTGTGGTACAGATATATGATATACATAAAGATTTTTCCTGCATGACTATAATAGTTATTTTAGTTCATTATGAAAGCTAATTTCTATTGTTTTCCTCTGCAAAGGTAAATTTGGCAATGTGGAAAAACACAGGAGATTCCTCCTGCAGATAAGCATGTAGTCCCCACAGCCCATCTTCTCTGTATTCTACAATAAGGAAAATACTTGATATAAGATGAAAAAATGTGAATAACAAATCTAATCAGCTGTTCTTACTAGATGTACTGAAATGCTTGGTTGCACTTTTTTTTGTCAGCACTTGCATACATTGTCCTTTTATAAACACGCCATCAAAATCTAGTGACACAGTATTATAAAAAAAAATTAAATCTGTATTTCAATACAGGTAAAAATTGTCAAGAGGATGTAGATGAATGTGCATCCAGTCCTTGCTTCCCTGGAGTATTTTGCTTCAATACTTTTGGTTCTTACTATTGTGGTCCATGCCCAAATAATCTGCAAGGAGATGGGAAGTCATGTCATGGTAAAATTATTTGATTTTCAGAAGAATGGTATTGTCTTATTGTTATTCAGATAAAATACCATTGATTGTGCTTCATGTTGCTAACAATAACTTAGAACTCTTTTCAGTAGTGAGCAAAGCAGGGCTGTGTCTCTCCTGATGGCAACATCAGACTGCACTGGGTCAACACAGCTGTAAAACACATTTTCCAGTGTAGAAAAAACAGATATAAAACACACTCCCCTTCTTTTACATCAAAGTAGAATACAATGGAATATTTTCGGCATTTTTTCTTATTTTCATAATATCATAAATTATTAATAAATCATTGAAAAAAAGATTTCTATCAGATTGATTAACATAGAACTGTTTACCCAAGTTAGCGCAGTTGCCAAACACTAATTTACATGCCATTACTGAATAACTTGTATTTTTAAAATACTCTGTTAAAAAACTTTTAAGAAACATTTTTAAACTTTTATCTGCTTTCTGAATTTTGAGGGGTTTTTATGTAGTAAAACTTTAACTCTGTTTGTAATTTATTTAAATTTAAACAAATGTAGCTACTTCTGTGCATTACTAATGCGCCTTCTCATCTTTTCAGAAAGCTTTGATGACAGTGATGTTGAAAGGAAGGATTCCACAGGAGAAATTGGAGGGAATAAAGGTGATTATTTTTTATGAAGAAAATGGAATTTCTGATTCATATACTGATAAGACTATAGCTGGCAAAAAAAGGTTCTAGCCAGTTTTATGCTATTCACTTTATTTTTCAGTTTGACACAATTTATTAATTACTGGGGTTGTATTCTGATCTGAAAAATGAGACTGAAATGTCAATATCAACAAATCCCTAGGGTCAGTCAAGTGATTTTATTAACAGTGTGATGTATGACACTCTTACAGTTGCCTTTTGTTTGTGACCAACCACTGACATAAAATAGGTAACATGGGGATAGGGACATCTGTTATATGAGATAAGCAAAAGTTTATGGCATTATGTTGAATGCCATTTTCCTACTTTAACTCAAAAGAAAGGTGAAGGATATGGCAAGTGACTGTCTTTATTCCAAAACTGTCAGTGCTGTTGCTGGCATTTCCAGGTCTGTGCCTGCTGGGGCTTTCTTTGCAGGAAAGTCTCGTGTGTCTTTTCCCTTCATCTCTGAGTTGTTGTTGGGGGAGAAGGAAGACTCTCACTGCACTGCCAGTGCTGGATAATTCTTCATCAGCTGCAAAATGGTTTGCTTTTCAGCAGTGGGAGACCACACTTTAATACAATTCAGTAAAGTTTAACCTTTTGTAAACCATTTCCTAGTTATAAATGGGTTAGGATTTCATTCCTCCACTGCCCCAGAATGCTAAAACGCCATATACAATATTCTACCAGTCTGAGATTACAGTGCTGTACTTCTTTCCACAAAGCACACACTTTCCCTGGGCAGAATATGAATAACTTACCATTCATTTTGCACTCTTTTGAATGAGGAGACTGAGTCAGTCTATGATGTTTATTAAACAGGTGAAACATCCCACTACTAAAACCCATGCAGAAAGTTTAAGAAAGCTGATTAAAGAGTTTGAAGAATAAAACATGGTAATACTGTCCATGGTGATCAGTATGTATAAGCATCTCCATACATGTGGTGTTATCTCTGCTTCTAGTGCTTAGACACACTGATGAATCATATGCAATATCTTTTCTTTAAATTCTTTCAGTTACCTAGTTGAAAGCAATATATGGAGCTGATAATCTGCTGACAGTAAATCTGTTTATTGACCTAATATCTCTGCTCCTATAAATCGTGCCTCCTTTAAATCGTGTTTTGTCCTTATCTTCCAGCCAAGAAAAGGCTATGGTGAGGGTGGGAAAGGTTGTACTCAGAATACCTTGATCTTCTCTAATTCTCCCAGTTAGGTTCTACAGCATACTTACATTCTGGCATAGCACAAGGAGAGACTTGCACAGAAGCACAGAACAAATGGGCTGTATGTTTATCTCTTCAGAAAACATTCCCCACCCATAAAAGGAAAAAAAGTCTGATGGTATTCACACACTTCTCCCCCCTTTCTTTCTAACATACTGTAGGTTTTCAACCATCATCCTTTGAGAAGGTTTTAAGCATGTCAAGTTACAGTCCCAGTTCTACAGATGTCCCAAAGAGATTTATTTCTACAGAAATGGTCAGTACCACCACGCCGCCAGCCTCCACAGTAAAAACAATCGCTGCCTGGAAGACACCTGATTTTCAGAGAAGTGCTTCTGTACAGCCTGTGGTTACTGGAAACATTGCTCGTGCTCTAGGCACCATCAGTAGTCACTTTGCTGAGGTGGAAGACAGTTCTTCAGTGCATGCTGCAAAGGCTGCATCTTCAAGGAGCCATGCTGTATCACCTGAGAAGAAAACAAGTGCACGAGTTGAGGCCTTCAGCTATTTTGAGAACAGCAGGAAGACTTCCCCTAGAAGCAGAGCGAGTATAAGCAAAGGACATTCTTTGCCAAACAAAGCATTCAAAGGTGGAAATGCTCAGAGAGTTCTGCACCTATTAGCTAAGCATAAAGTGAGTCATTTACCTTTTGAATTTGTCGAAGTCACTCTCCCACCAAAAATGCTTCCTGAAGAATTGAGTGAAACAGCAATTCCTAAAGCAGTGACCTGTTCTGATTTACCCTGTTTTCCTGGCGTGCCCTGTGAGCCAAGTCAGGATGGAAGTGTCAAGTGCGGTCGTTGTCCTTATGGTTATTATGGAGATGGCTTCACTTGCAGAGGTATTGCAAATAATTGCACTTAAATGCTTTGCAGAAAAGAATCTTGAGATGTCTTTATAACTTGCAAGTGTATTGTTACTGTATAATCAGTGGAAAGTGTGGTGTATTGAATTTTCTCATTTTCATTATTAATATTGGCAGAGCTTACAGGCTTTTAGTTGTATGGAAGCACTTAAAAATACTTTCCTGATGCATCTTAGGCTCCACATTTATGGGCAGGGACGTAATGGATTCTCTGTGATTGGTTCACTATGTTAGGCAAGACACAATGTGCTGAAGTGCCACTTTCATTTTCCTTATTCCTTTCTTTGGTTTCTTCATTGCCTTTCAGCCATATGTAGACAGCCCTGTGGCAAAAATATGGAGTGTGTGGCACCCAATATTTGTAAATGCAAGCCTGGTTATGCTGGTTATAACTGTCAGGCTGGTGAGTATGGCATGCTATTTTTGCCTATGGTAACTCATATGCACAAATTAATAATTTGCAGAGTGCTGTTGATTTTTTTGTACAGCTCTATGCAGACCTGATTGCAAAAACCATGGGAAGTGCATTAAGCCCAATGTCTGTGAGTGCTTACCAGGATACAGTGGCTCCACCTGTGAGGAAGGTAAATATAGCAGTTTTTGGTTTTAAATCTGTAACTACCCAAAGGATGCTGTGAACAACTCCCATGACTGTTCATTCTGACAGCAAAGAGGTGTGTTCATTTTACTGTCACTTCAACAGAATTCTGTATCTGCAGCACATTGTAAACCACCGTGTCAAAATGGAGGCACGTGCTTGGCCAGAAATCTCTGCACCTGCTCATACGGTTTTGTGGGACCAAGATGTGATACAAGTAAGCAAAAGAGAGTAAGAGAAAAATACATGGCATTTTTCCTGTTCTTCAGGAGCAAGAAAGCAAATGATGGTTTAAATTTTTATGCCCTCTGTCTAATGCTAGCAAATGACATAATACCTGTGCCTCTTTGAAGGTTCCCATACTTGGGCTTTTTGAACATCAGGTAGTATTTGCACATAACTTTGAAAACATAATGCACTATAAAAGTTGCGGTTTATATTTTAGGATTCACAAACATGGAAAAATTGAGTACATTGTGTATGTGATTCTACCTTTAGAAAAACACACAGATGTTTCATGTGTCCAAACAGCTTTTTAAATTCTATCAGCTCAGACTGATTAGATACTGGGCTACATTCAGAAGCTGGTGTCAGTGAATAGTATGTCAGAAAGACTGGGATCCGGGAAAATTGATTTCAGAACCATATTACGGTGTCTTTTTCCTTTTACCTGGCCTAAAAATTGAAAAATCTGCTGTGACCATAGCTGAAAGATTGGAATTACTTTTCTCACATAAATTGTCTTTTACATATCAAATCATACATGCTGCAATTTGGCAACTCCAAATTTTGGGGAGATTTTATACTGGTAATTTGTATCCTTCAGAGAATCCAAGTTTAGACGTGATGTTTATATATTGTTCACCTGAATGTACCATTGCATTATTGACCCTGAATTCAGAAAGTCCTTCGCCTCCTCCTCAAATCCCATGACTTTTGGGTTTCAGTTTTTCTTGTTCTAGTTTCAGTTGTGACAAAAAAAAAGCTGCTCTTTGTGAAGGTGTACTAAAGAGAATGAGATGTTTTCCTGAAGAAGTGATTCATGGTTTTCCCCAGACGTGATATTTTAATGTCTTTGCTTGTCAGTCTCGTGTTCCTGTGTGCATGCAGCTGCACTTGCGTCACACAGCACAGTCCATTTGTCTCTTAGTATTGCATTTCCCATTTGGTTTAGAATTTTTTCTAAACTTTCACATTTTTAACACTAAATATAACCAGACCATGGATATTTGCATGGAAAGATATTTTATTTACCTTTGTCATCCGGTGCTAGCTATTATGGGTTTGAGACTGGATTACTCTGTTTAGCAATTCCTCTTCAGCTAGTAGAATTGTATGTTACTTCCAGTGTTATTTTTTGGGAAAGAACTGAAAAACGAATCAAGAATAATTGGTAATGTATCTCTTCCTTGGCCTGCCACCCTCTCTCTTCCCCTGCCTTCTCTGATGTTTTTGCCCAACTTCTTGGATGGTAGTGGTTTGCAACAGACACTGTGAAAATGGTGGTGAATGCCTCACTCCAGACATCTGCCAGTGTAAACCTGGGTGGTACGGACCTACCTGCAGTACAGGTAACACCCCTGCAACTTCCATGTTCCTGGGAGAGCATCCATAGGACCTCCCATAGTTTGAAATTCAGAACTGCACGGCTCAGATGGCAGCAATGGGCAGCTGCTCTCTGCTGCAGAGCCCCCACACTCCCTTGTGTCTCTGCATGTTAGTTTTGCTGCCAGCAGCACCTCTGGGAAGTCTTATACTGATCCTTTAATTTGAGGTAAAGATTCCATGGGAATGATGTTACCTGCATTTATCTTAAGTGTTTAATTCCTGTTCTTGAAATGGAAACACATATTTTATAGACTTCATTTGGATGTCATGCTTCTGACTCTTCCTGACCCTATTTCTGCAGCACTTTGTAATCCTGTGTGTCTCAATGGTGGTTCCTGTACTAAGCCAGATGTTTGCCTGTGTCCACATGGATTCTTTGGTGCCCACTGTCAGAATGGTAATACTTTCCTTTTTTCTCCTCCCCACTCCTTAGTTGCCATTATGAGGAAATCTGTGAGAAAACATTAAGACACAAAATTAACAATCAAGTCATGTACCTGAGAAGTGGTGCAAAACAGAGATTACATTATTTTTTTAGATTTTATGGCTGATTCAAGAACTGTCCAAGAGAAAGAAGACTCAAAATTAGTCTTGTATTCCACTCAACATTAAAGCAGCTTTCAACCAGTTCCATTGTATGTTATGTGTAGTCTGGTTACTTGTGTACACATACAGTTGCCAACCTTGGCTCTTTCTTTATCTCATTTTGTCTTTACTATTGATGTTTGCACCAAAACACATTAATATGATTTTTACAAGGCAGGCCTGATAGTGCTGAATGTCCATACAAGCTTGTCAGAATCTTAGTGTTACTCTTCTGTTTCCCAAAAGTATATCCCTAAGTCAAAGTGCAAATGACAGCCTTTTCCTCCCGTTTATATCTTTTAGCTGTCTGCAGCCCTCCTTGTAAGAATGGTGGTCATTGCATGAGAAATAATGTCTGTACTTGTCCTGATGGCTACACAGGCAGAAGATGTGAAAAAAGTAAGCCAGTGTTAAAATCTTTCTGTGATCCAAAAATAACCAATAAATTATTCTGTAATCAGTTAAATGTATTAAACAGCAGATGTTTTTGATTTTAAGGTGTCTGTGAGCCAAGGTGTATGAATGGAGGAAGATGTGTAGGACCAAACATTTGCTCTTGTCCATCAGGATGGAGAGGAAAAAGATGTAGCACTCGTAAGTACCTTGTAGTTACCAGAAGAACCATACCTAAAAGTAAGATGTGACTCAGGGCAACTCTGCCCACGCAAGCAATACAAGGTTAGTGCCAAAGAACTTAAGAATATATACACGCTGCAAAATTTAGGATGGAGAACTAATACCATGCAGTTCTTAGGGTAAATCATGGGACTGAAATATCTGTGAAATTCTTGTATAGCAAATATTATTTGTTTCTTTCTGGATTCTTGCCTAAACAAAAACATCTGCATTTCTGCAAAGAGATGAGTTGAAAAAGTGAAAGAAATCCAATTTGTGCTGTAGGACATAAAACCAGATATAATAGAAAAAGAAGTTCAGTGAAATATTGGAAAACTGTGGAAACAGTTGGACGTGATGTGAATAAATGATGCAATGGGCACAAGCTCTTTAGGACAGGTAGAAATAGGACTGATGGTTGCACATCTGTGGGTCACATTGTGTCTTAATAAAGATATCGATGCTGCATAAATAAATTCTGTCAGCATGGATAAAAGCACAGTCTGCATGAAAACCAGCATGAGGACGAGTGATAGAAATCCCATAGCTAAAGTGCTAGTGTCTGTCAAAGTACCCACCCGAGGCTTGACAACTAATGTGAGCAATGAGCTCTCTAATGGCATGGAGGAAAAAGAAATGTTCCTGTATTACTTTCTGTAATTATTGGAAAGGGGTTGTTTTTTGAAAAAAAAATATTACCAGTATTTACAGGGGTGAGATATTCTTGGACATTGTGGAAGAGAGATTTGATTATCAAATAGTCAGCTATGAATGAATGGAAATAATGGTGGGTTAGATCATGGCTTAACAAGCAGGGACAAATGTGCAGACAAATGGGTCATAGAAAATAACTTTGGATCAAATATTCTTGAGTTGATTCATTGGGTGTTCAGTTGCATGACAGGCAAAAGATCTCTCACCAAAGTGCGTGCTTTAGAAAGGTAAATTTGGAAAAAATAAAGCTCTTTAATGGTGCTGTCTTAATTCAGTATTTCAGGCTTTTACAGCAATCTGTGATGCAGAACATGTCAATGTGGGTTTTAGTTGCAGAACTTTTTGTTTCTAGTTGTCTCTCTTCTTTAATATCCTGTTGGCCTTAGACAGATATTTGAGTGAAGATGATGTGACTCTTGAGTATGAAAAGAACTTCACCTCTCATGGGCATCCTGAAGTCTGAATAATAACTCAGTGTAACCACTTGGGATATAACCAAACTTTGTGATGATGTTTGTGCAGCAATCTGTCTTCAGGAATGTAAGAATGGTGGGGAGTGTATTGGACCAAGTACCTGTCATTGTCCTCCACAGTGGGAAGGAATCCAGTGTCAAACACGTAAGAATGATGCGACCTGAAACCTCTCACTTCAGCATAGTTCATAATGCAGTGCAGAGAAGTCCGATACCTTGGACATAGTTTAGCCACATCTGTGTCAAAGGCAGGATAAAGAGCAGAGATTGCTCTGCCCCTTCTGAAGCCCTCCAGGATCTGATGGCACTCTGGGACCATGTGTTGGTTTGCTCCAGTGCTATGTGCTGCTGCACCAGCCCTGAGAGGCCATTGTGGTAGCTTTAAATAGCAAGATGTGCTAAAAACCACCTTACTCACATTCTTTGCTCTGTCTCATTCATGCCCTTGGCATGTTCTCATGTTAAATCTGCATCAAAGCAAAAGGGGGATGGGATAGATGTAAGAACACTGTTGGCTCCGTGTGACCTTTAAGTCTCCTTACACTGAGGGGTGGTACCCTGTAAAAATACCTTCCAAGGTCTTGGTTCCTATAACAAACAGAATAAGTATCTAGAGCTAGCATCCAGTTTTCCTTCACCAAGATGTGTCCATGAAAAAAGCCTCATATGCACCTCTCTTGTTTTAGCTGTGTGCAACCAGAAGTGTCTGTTTGGAGGCAAGTGTGTATTGCCCAACGTGTGCTCTTGTCGTCCAGGTTACACTGGAGTCCTCTGTGGGAAGAAAATTCAGGTACATGTAGAGCCAAGACACCACCACAATACACTGATTTGGGAGCTGATTAACTAGTCCACTCGTGTCCAGTGAAGCAGCATGATATACACCAAATGTGTATTTTGTCTGATTTCTTCCTTTCAGTCTGCAGCAAGGGAAAATTAATGGAATTCCTAAGAGCTTTTCCAGTAATTTTTAGGTTCTAATACTTACAGAACTGTTCTCAGCACCAAATGTAAACTTCCTTTGTTTCAAGTTAAGCTGATTGTGTCTTGTCATGCAGTAGGAATTGATAACTGGCCTCTTCACAACAACCACTGTATGCTTTTCCAGCATCTGGCCTCATTTTTTAGGAAAGAGTGTCCTACTGCTGACTTTCTTTGCTTGCATCAACTCACGTCCTGATCTTTTCCCAACTAACTACACTGCCAGTCAGTTCATCAAGTGTAACTTGGGAATAACTTTACTTTTTTGTATCAGCAGGAATGACAACCCTTTCTCTGTTTTGTCATGCAGTTTTCTGTTGGATTCCCTTGCTTTAGTGCTCTCACTCACTCAAGTAGTTTAATTAAACATTTTATTACAACTAACTGTTTCGTGATGTCTGAAGTAAAAGCATTCTGCTCTTCTTGCATCATCTATGGCGTTGCTCTTCTTTTACTTTCAATGTATTCAGACACATTTGTGCTGCCAGCAGAATTGAGAGGTACGGCAGATGTGTTTCAGAAACTGAAACAAAGAAAGGCTCATACATATTTTGAAAGTATGAAACTACACATCCTGTATCAGTAAGACTGTAATGTTTGCAATATGGATTTCTAAAATGTGACCCAAAGACAGAAATAATTTTGATTTAAATGTTTCCATAAATATGTCCTGCATAGAGTTAGTGTATTTTTAGTCTAGAAAGTATATATATTTTTGGTCTGTCAGACAGCGCTGTATAATACATTGATCAAAATGGCACATTTTCTTAATGAAACAAAAAAACCCTATATGCAGAAGTTTAACAAAATGTTGTGATTCTGCATATCAGGCAAGCAGAGATTCATTAAAATTGTTTCATAAACTTTATCATAAAAATGGGTTGCCTCATTAAAGTCTGGTTTTAATACTTGTTTTCTCTCTCCAAGGTACAAAGACACCGTGGCTGAAGAAGTGTGGCAATTCAATTGCAATGCTTCATGGATGTATAAGACTTGAAAATAGCAAAAGGGTTGAAGGCAATTACAGAGTTCATTTAAATGAAAGGAATATTCAGAAGCTTTATTTTAAAACATTCATATTACTCACAAACATGGGCGAGCTTCAAAACGATCTTGTAGTCATTAAAACGTATGTGTAGTTCTACAGTTTTTTGCTACCTCCTGTACAAACCCCACAACCTCTGATGGCTTTACTGAACTCCCAGATCTGATGACTGAGCCCAAAATTCTGCAGTTTGTTGATGCAGTCAACTAGACTATGAAATTTCTTTTGAGGGAACAAGACTGTAGCAGCTGCTGAGTGACTCTCGCAAGGAAGGCAGCACTTCAGCACTTGAATGGTACCTTCTGTTTATAAACACTGCTCACATACATACTATTTGGCTGTGGACAGAAGAAAAAGCAGAGCTGTTTTTTCTTCTTTGTTTTGTATTTACATCAGTCTTGTTATAATGACAAGGTAGTAGCAAGGAAGGAGAGGAAACCTGAACTGAGGCTAGGCTACTAACCGTGAAGGCAAGGTCTCCTTCTTCACACCAGTCAGCCAGATGCAGACTGACTCTGATTTATCTATGACAAAGCCTTTGCAGCCAGAAGCCAGATCCCAACTTTGCTGTTTTGACTTCATTACTTACAGTCACAAATTTAAATAGCCAGCTACTGAATTATTCTTGTGTCTGTAAGACTTTTATGCCCCTGTCTGAGATGGCAGTCAGTAATACAAGGAAATTTTGTTCCCAAATCTCTTGGAGAAATTTAACAATGCTTTCAGTAATGCTGAATCTTAAAATAGGAACTAATAAGAAGAGAAATTTGTTGTTCATCATGCCATCCATACTCATCACATCAGAAAGTATTTGTAAAGACTTCACAGAGGATTTTTTTCTATCACCAATTAATCCAATGAACTGTTAGCATCTACCAGCTGCCAGATAGTTTTTAAAAAATAAAATTCCAGTTTTTCTGAAGTTTCCTACAGTGGACTGCTATCTTCTCCTAGAGCTGTGAAAGACCTTTAAGTTCCTGCCATAACAAAGTGAGCTCTGGTAATAGACACAAACAGACCTTTAACTAAGCCATTGAAATTTACTGCTTTGGTTTTTTAAGTCAAAAATAAACATCATGACGTTCTGTTCTCTTGAGTAATATTCAGTTTCTACATTCTAATTCTGAATGGGAACGAAATAGAGGTAATTTTGCCATTTACTGCCGTTCTGGGATGCTGATTGCCAAATCATAGCTGTTAGCAGCTCTGTGCCTAGATTTCTCCTCACCTTTTCATAGTCTTCTTAAGTCATCTTGCAACGTAACCTGGCATTTTGAGAGCTTAGCATCATTCCAGAATGATACCTGATGGATTTCCAAGTGCCTGACTGGTGTATTCTAAAAGTACCCAATTTCCCACTTGCATTTTAAATTTCAGTGTTTCTGTAGTTTCTTTCAATCAAGCATCCAGGTGGCTGATAGCCTGATGATCTGGCAGCTGTTACATTATTTAAAACCTACTTCTCTTGAACTGTTTCCTTTCTCACATCTCACAGAGATGTCGATGAACAAAACCTGACCAGCTCTTGGAACTGCTTTGGATATGCAAGGTTTTGAAAAAGTTTTTAAAGTACAAACACACCAATATCACATAATCTCATATTGTAATCACTGCTGTTCCATATGTCAGTTTTAAGGGTGCTGTGCAAAAAGGAAAGATAACATCTGCCTGGAGCACTGCTAATAGTACTTTGGTCAATGAGTTTGTGCAATTCTTCATTCACAAAACTTAATCAATACATATATGTGCATTTCTAGGTTTTCAGGCACAATAAAGGGTTTTTTTATTATTAGTGTTAGTATTTGCTGTTTATTTTCAATGGTTTTAAGGGCAGAAATTATTTCTTTTGCATTTTCCAAATGCAAGCTCTGCGAACAAAAGCACATCCAGAGTTTTGCTACAGTAGCTAAAAATGCTCAGTGATAAGCTGTGCTGTTTTTGCTATTTTACAGCAAGCACATGGTGCAGAAAATTATTACTACATACAAAAAGCCAGACAGCTACTTCAAAACTGCCCAGTAATTTTGTGATTAGTTGAAACTATTTTGTTACTACATTGTCCATCATACGCATGAAACAGAATTCACTCTAATTAGAAAGCACATGGCAACAATACAGTAAAATTGCTCCGTGTAACAAGATGCAGATTTATATAGAGGGCTTGCGTACAGAGGTTAACAGAACTGCTAAAATTGCAACCTGAAATTAGGCCCAAAAGAGTTAGGGGATTGGAGAGTGGGGAGACGGGTTGGAGTTGACACAGTTCCATTCTGAAGGAATGAAGGGCAACTTGTATCAAACTGAAGATTTTGCAGTGATTCTTACCACATTATGCAGAACACCGGTATCTCCACTGGATTTTCCTGCATGATTTCTTTAGGCACTAAAGAGTGCTGGAAGGTACCTATGTACATCATCCATTTATTACCTGGTTGTACTACAGCTGCTCTGCAGGCCAGCAGAAATTCTCCCAAGTGCACATTGATTTTTGGCCCTGATCTTGAAAAGATCTTTAAAATGCAGTACAATGAATGTCCTCTGAAGGAAGGGCTTGTATCACAGAAGACACCACAGATAGTCATGTTGGCTGGTATTTAAAAATAAAACCACAAGTGGGCCCTATGGGAAAGGCTCTTTCTTTTTACAAAAGTTAATTATGTATTTTCATAGCTGAGAAGAGAAAGCAAGTTAACATCTTCATTTACCAAAAGCAAACTCATGAAGAATCAGCACAAACCCTAAAGTAAATATGTAAAAAAACCTTGAAGCTGCTTGATAAATTGGCTACACCTACTCCATTTTTTGTCCAAATGGAAAAACCCAAAATTTAAGTTCTCAAAACATAACATCTGGGTACACATACAAAACCCAAATGTAGAGGTTAGAAAGTTTTACTAATAACTAAAGTTGTTTATGCAGTTTCTGTCATATAAAGGTGTCACATGCTGGTATCAGGTCATTTTACCCAACTTCTGCCCACAGCTCAGTTTAACCAGCAAATGATATTTTACAGCTAAACCAAGCAAATCCATTCTTGCCAGAAGCACTTAGAGCAGAAGGGAGAACCTAAATAAAAATGTGCACGTAAGTAAACTAAAAAGAAGAAACACCTCACCTTTCCATGCACACTCCAGAAAGGCGGAGTATCAAAAACACTGCAGTACCCCTAAAATTTTTACAGTTGTTTTAGTGAAAACCAGAGTATCTGTATAAGGTGTTACAGTTAGCTCTAATGAGTAAGGGAGCTAGCATGTTCTGTATTGCTTTTCTTGACCTTTGAGCTGCATGCATGACTTACGTCCCCACAGGAAGACACACCTATCTCCAGAAATTACATGGTGTCACTAGTATGTTCAATCATCCAGCGAGCGGGAAACAAACAAAAGACAAGAATTGCTGACAGTTCTTTTAGTCTGTTTACTATGTTTAACTGTGGAAATAATAATCTGGAGACACAGTCTGTCATTAATAATACATTCTAAGATTGTTCAACTCTAACTAACTAGAAAAATCACTTAAACTCATTTAAAGTTTAATTGAATGATAAGAAGAAATATTTCTTAAAACCAAAACAAAAAAAAAACCCCCAAAGAACACTGTAGCCAGCAGATGGTGCTACGCTCAAGTAGTAATTCTGAAATATGCCATTGCATTCTGTGTGGCATCAAATTACTGCTTACTTCAATCATTTCGGAGCAGGAAACTAAATTAGCATTTGTTTTGTCCTGTTCAGAAACATCAATTGCAGGTCTCTCAATGACTGCTCCTGGTCTGTTGCTCCTGACAGTGCCAATATCTCTTCCAGCTTCTAGTCACTATTCCTGTCACTTTTGTCTTTATTAGTAGAAGTCAGTCTTTTTGGGAATAATACTGAGATATTATGTCTCTTTGTATGTCCATAGTACTGATTATTTATTCTAAATTTTGGGTCTGGTGCAAGTAATCTTTTGCCATTCATTCCCCTGCAACCAGTATGTCACCTAAGGTATTTGACCTAACTCCTGAATTTCTAAATTATGGCATGATGTACTGAACTGTGACACAGAATTTCATCATCATCATTATAAAACTTCAGGACCATTGATGAAATCATCTTGTTCCACACATGTGAATCACATTTTCACCAGCAGGTGTGAAATAGCCAGTGTATCCCAGCAAAAGCAGCACAAAAAAATGCACATCCCTCTTATGTTGTACCCTGTCCCTGCAAGAAAGCCTTCACAACATCTCTGCAGCAGGTTTCCTCTGAACCAAAGGCAACAGCCTCCAAAGCAAGCGCAGGAGGAAGCTCAACTACGCCACACAGCAATTGCTCATAACAGGAAACAGGAGTCTCAGGAGCTAAACCATTGCCTTTCAATTGCCCTCTGCATGCTTGGGTTCTCTCTTGTAGAGAAGACTGGTAACTGAGAAGACCCCATTACCTTTGCCTCTTTGCTCAGTGGCTTGTAATCCCAGGAGAAACAGGTCACTGCCCATGAGAGCTACATGTTCTGGTAGTTAAACACAGTTAAAATGTTGTTCCAACAAATGGACTAAAGTAATGCACTGCTAAAATTCTCACACAAAAATAAAAACTGATCATTGTGCATGATTCAGAAAGTCGACTGATTCAAACTGCGTGTTTTGGCAAAACCTAACTCAGCAGTTACATTCAAGAAACAGCATAATTTGAGACAAGGAACAATGAACATAGGAGACTCAGTCTGTTCTGCAGCCCATTCAAAAGGCTGCAAAACCTAAATGAAGCCAAACAGGAACATCTCTGGAAGACAAGCGTCAACAGACCCTACACATGTGATTTGTGACAGGCACGGCTTTTCCTCACTGCTAGTCTGTAGTCTCCCACTATACTGCTCCTGTAACAACACAGTCTTGAATAGCATAGAGTTATCAATGTCTCCAGAAGAAAAAGACATTTCCCTGTCTCACTAGGATAAGGAAAAGAAATAATTAGAAGTTGAGAGATGATCAGATAATATGACTCTAGAAGCAGTCAAGATAAGGACTCTTAGAGTATCAGCATGGATTAAGCTTTTAGAAAGTAACAGCAGAATTGTCTGAACAAGTATTGGGGGGGGTGGTGTTGGTTGTTGGGGGTTTTTTTAAAATACTGTTTAGCCGATTGAGATCCAGATCAGACTGGGGAGAGGGGCAGGAAGCAGACATAAAGTGATAACCATTATTTAAATAAGATGCTTTGCAGTTTGGTAATGTTCCAGAAAAATGCAAACTCTGCAAGTTTCCTCTTGCAACTGTTTAATGTCATTGAAGGCGAATTATATTTGAACTAACATTCACTTCTGATGATCTGAATTGAGGGCTTTTTGTTTCATGTGCTTTTTAAAAATGCAATTATATAACACAGTAAGTCTAGTCAAAGGGGAGAAAAATCAAAAAGAACAGCATAGATCTATTCTGAAGTACTTGATTTTTGAAGAAAAATTTTATTTCAAGGTCAGCTGTATCAAGTAAGACATAATACTTCTGCTTATGAAGAAAAAATGAGAAGAAGAGAAAATGTGTCATACACTGCACACAGTTGGATATTTATAACAACTTTCCTACAATGAGCAATACTTTCATGTAGAAAAGCATTTACTTACTACAGTGAGGACAAAGAGCAATCTGAAATCAAGTTACCATGTCTATTTTAAGGTCCCCCACTGCTGCAGACTTCCTTTCCGTGTAGTTACACCAAAAAAAATGCAGCTTATCTTGGCTGAATTTGCCTCATTCCTTCCTTTTCTTTGTACACTGTGGCCCAGAGTATGGCAGTCGACATCTACACACGTTGGGAGCGATGCATTTCCCTCCATGTTGGCAGGGCACTTTACACACAGCTGAAACGAGACACCAGATACACAGTATGTCTTCAGCACAACACAGGATCATTTTTCTTTTTGTCTCACTGTGGTAGCAGAATTGTTCCCTGGTGGCTGCACTGGGACAGTATAAATAAAAGCATAATGGAAGAACTGAAAAGCAGTGTCTCTCAATTTATGGCATCGTGGTCTTCATTGGAATACAGGCACAGTACGTCTAGTTTTATTCATGCTCCATTTCCCTTTTAAAGTACTATAATTTCTGTTCTTTAGGGCACAGGCTTTTTTTGAGATGGATGCTCCCATAAAAGTGAGAGAACAATAAAAATTCCTGCTGAAACTATTCCAGCCAGTTCTTGGCTTGAACCCATGAGGAAACAGTCACCACATCCTAGCAGTATCTCACACACGGCCCTCCTCTTCCCCCACAAGAGCAGAGGAGGGCTGAGTGGGCACTGCTTCAGCTGTCCCCTGCTACACACCAGTTCAGCTGACAAGACAGGGGCTGCAATTTGTTTATGAGCATCTACACCAGAAGAAGTCAAACCTGATGCAGATCTAGTTAGTTTGGGAACAGTGATTATTTTGATATTAAGAACCTGAGCACTTCCACCATTACTGCAGCCGCAGGGAATGGAGCTAAGCGTTCTATAAGTTCTCTGCAACTCCCACACTTGGCTTTTAATATCACTCTCTATCTCAATACACTGATGAAAACAAAGGATAAGCATTTTGATGGTCAATGGGAACATCAAAATATTGCTTGTTAATGTTTGCTTGACCATATATATTATAGAAGAACTAACACTAACTGATTTACATTCCCACAGCCATGCCAAAATATCAGATGCAGAGGACTTAATCTGGAGACCCTGCACCCACAAGATCCAGTTCAAAGCCTATGTTCACACGAGGTTTTATTCAGTCTCCCAGAGAGCAAACAAAAACCACTTTGCTTTTGTAGTCTCAGGATTACTGCCTTTAGCATCAGGGTAGTGCTGTTACAAGCATACAAGGCCCGAGAAGCGTAGATCGAAGACTTTATAATCACCTGCTTTTGTGAATCAAAGTTTGTGAAAATGGAAGTGGTTGTTCAGCAAGAGTGTCCGTGCTAATCCTGATTACAGGCAGCTTTCAGAGTTCTAAGAACACATGGAGTTGATTCTATCAACTTATCCTCAAAGTGAGAAGCAAGTTTCAATTTTAGATGTCTATAAAATTTAATTAAGCTGCTTCTAACCCACACCAGCAGCAACAGTGTTTCTGTAATTTTCAGTTCCTATACTGAGGTCTCAGTTTACAGACAGTATTTCACAAATACTGACAAGACATACCGAGTAATTAATTTGGTGACAACCAAAATGTGAATCTCTTTCAAAGTGGAAAAGTTCTGTGTTTCTGACCAAACTGAACAACCATCTACTCCTTATGCATAATTTTAAGAGCCCCAGTATGTGGAAGCAGCTCTCAGTTACTATTCTAGGATACTTCCCCTGGAAGCTTTGTTAGGCACTGAAGATTTGAACACTTTGATTGGTAAATCAAACAAGCAGAGGAAAGGATAAATGAAAAATGTCAGAAGTCATTTACCTAAGTGACATGCTCTACCGACCCATCCAGCTGGACAGCTACAAATCCCAGGAGCCACACAAGCTCCATTATTCCGACAACCTTGAGGACAAATTGCTACAAGAAAAAGAATGAGTAAGTCAGCAGGATTTATAAAACTGATGTAAAAGAATCCTGACAGAATGAAAGATTCAGGATGATACAAGTCAAAATGGCAAAACACATTTTCTTCTAGGCCAGATATTCAACTGGTATAACTCCAAAATCATTTCCAGGACCAAGGAAATGGAAAAAAATATATATAGGTACTGTGTTATGAATCTTAGTTTAAATGTGAAGAGTTGTACACCTTAACGCAAAATAATTTCACACTATTTTATCTGTGTAAGTACCCATAATGTAGGTCACTCATTTCTGCAGTAATGCAATGACATTTCCATACTTATTAGTCCCTTAATACTTTTTAAATGGTTTTGTTACTGTCGTTTTAGTATTAATACAAATATTTGCATGAATGTAGACACAAACCTTCCTGGCATCTTGATCCTGTCCAGCCAGAAGCACAAAGGCACTTCACAACTCCATTGACAGAGACGCATTCCCCACCGTTCTGACAGCCTCCTTCACAGCTTACTGCGGAAGACAGCATACACCGTGCATTTCAGAAGCAGCACAGGGCTTCAAATAATTGTCTTTAAACAGCTCGTCTGGCATCAACTACGTGTTTTATCACCTCTGCAAGAACTAAAATTTCAACTGTTCAGAGCAAGGCACTGTTCTAATTCTCACCAGTAACACCACTGTTCATCAGCTACACCATGGAAATACTAACGTGCATATTCGTATCAAACTTGCCAAATCCCGGCTGGTAAGCCAATAACATGGTTAAGGATTCATGTATTTCCTTACCTGACAGGACCTACATGGAACAAGAGGAAGAAGAGAAGAGGATATTACTTTGACAAATGAAACTATGACTACAGTCAAGTTGAGCAGTGCCTTCCCAAAGGCCAAATACTCGAGTTAGCCTTCTCATTTCAGAACTGTTCTACACATCGAAGCCCTGAAGGCCTCATTAATGAAGCGTTATTTATGCCAGACGTATGATTGGTATCAACTGTGGAGAGCACAATCACTGTTCCGTACAATCAAATGCTTCCTTTCACAGTTATGAATGGCTATTATATACCACCTTCACTGTGTTGAAGAGAAACAACTATCCTTCATTATAAAGAGGGACAGTTTGGATGTCTGCCTTAAAAATTGTAGAAAAAATGTCCAAACCTCTTGTTCCACCATAAGTATTGAGCAAAATTTCAGCCAACAGATTTTGGGCACAAATACTGAACATGCAAGGACATGCAAATCAGATCCAGCACAGCTGGAAAAGCTATTCAATATTTGTTTGTATATTACTTTGTCACACAATGTAAGTTAATGTATTTAATATTGATTGCATTTGATCAATCACGGGGAACTACAATTTGATCGAGACCCAGGTAACTACAGCCTGGTCCACCTCACCTCAATCCCTGGTGAGGTAATGCAAAAACTGACCCTGTGTCTCGGTTTGGACA
>VWPU01024586.1:0-13619 GCA_013398955.1 Callaeas wilsoni | reverse complement strand
AGGCCTGTGCACTGGTCAGCCTGTAGAGAGAGATAAGTAAGGTTCCCTCAAGCACTGTCTTGGCTGGAGGAAAGTTTCAAACTTTTGTTTGGGTAGCAGCAGATTTCTCCCAAGGTGCAGCAGAGCTCACACCATGCTCCCACCCCTTGAATGATGCTGGACCCCAGTCCAGAGGGATACATCCCCTCTCTGCAGTCACTTACCAGCTTACGGATCCTGTCCAGCACTTGATCAATGATCTCTTTGCCGATGGTGTAGTGCCCACGGGCGTAGTTGTTGGCAGCATCCTCCTTGCCAGTGATCATCTGTTCAGGGTGGAAGAGCTGGCGATAGACTCCTCCCCGAATCTCATCTATAAGAGAGTGGCATAATAGATTTTCTAACTGGATCGGGGGAAAGGTAGCAGGAGCCACTCTCAGGAGTGTCCTGCAATGGGTTGTTCCCAGAAGTAATGACCACTATCACTGCCCAACTAGGGTGCACTCACCAATCACGGTGGGCTCCAGGTCCACAAAGATGGCCCGTGGGACGTGCTTCCCAGCCCCAGTCTCACAGAAGAAGGTGGTGAAGGAGTCATCCCCTCCGCCAATGGTTTTGTCGCTGGGCATCTGCCCGCCGGGCTGGATGCCCTGCTCCACGCCGTACAGCTCCCAGCAGCTGTTGCCAATGCGGACGCCGGCCTGGCCGACGTGGACGGAGATGCACTCGCGCTGGGGAGGGGGAGGCAGGGTCAGATATCAGCAGAGACCAGAAATGTATTCACTGCAGGAAGTGCACAGCCCCAGAAGGGCAGCTCTGGCCCTTGTCAGCTTGGGCAAGCCACTCTGCCCTGGTGCCTGGGTGCCCTGTGTCCATTCCAATTTGCTGCTTTCTCCCAGACCTGGTGCTCTGCCTCTCATCCCTGCACTAACCACCTCAGGGGCCCAAGGAGATGGAGACCCACATGCTGGAGCCCAGGATACCAGGCCACCCATACCCTGGACTGGCCCCACCCACAGCCCTGGATAGCATCCAGTGAGCATCTTCTCCATTGCCCAAACATCCACATGGCTTAAGAGCTGGGGCCCAACTGCAGCTGCCACAGCCCCTGTTGCAATTCCAACAACAGAGCTGGTGGCCGAGATGGCAGAGCACCACCAGGACACTGGGAGCTGATGGCACTGAGGATGGGTGCCCAGCAAGAGGAGGGATTTACAAACATGAATGGTTGCCATGCTCTGAGGCTCAGCTTCCCTAAATTAGCTCTGCAGGAGGAGGAAGCGTTAGCTGCACTTTTTAAGTCAACGAAAAGGCTGAGGTGGGAGGGTCTCTTAGCTCACAGCTTCAAGGGTAGCCTCAGGTCCCTCAGGAGAAGCCAGGTGAAGGTGGGCTCTGCAGCCTCACTCCCTTCAGGTGAGGCACCCCAGAGCCTGCAGTTCTTTTGATAAGAATGAAAGTATTCTGTGCCTTAGACCTTCTGTTGCCAAGGACTTGGATGCGTCATCAGGCACAACTGAGGCAGAGGAGTATCCAAATCAAACCGGATTTCCAGAGCCAGGGTGCCCCACTATGAGTCAGCTGGCAGGAAGCCGGTGGAACCAACCATTTTGCACTCGGGAGCAGGGCAATGACTGCTCTCCCATGAAGTTGCACAAGATGCAGCATGTCCTGGCTCTCTGCATCTAAACTGCTTTCAGTGCTGCCTTTCAGAGGCAGCAGTGACAGTGACAGATGGCAAAAAAATAAGCCCTTGATACCCACGGTGAGAGACAGAAGCCCATCTTCCCACCTTTCCCAAAGCTGAGGTGCAAGAAGAGTAAAGCAAAACCCCACCTATGCCTCCCAGCAGGTCCATAAACGTTGTGTAACACAAGGAGCCAAGCGTAAGACCTGAGGACTTTAGACCTGAGGTAAGTGTTCCAGGATCCTCTACAGAAGGGCACAGAAAACACTTGGCACAGATGCAAGCACCTCGAGGAAGAGGAGATGAGAAAGGACTCCTCCCTGGCAAAGGACCTTGTGAATCACTGTGGGGGTGGCAGAGGGTTATGCCGCTCACTGCACTTCATGCCACCAACAAGCAGCAGCCAGGACTGGCTCTGTGGGACTCAGCACTGACAATAGGCTGGGCAGAGCCCAGCAGCACCAGGGCGCAGCAATGCTAGTCACCAGCCAGCAGACTCTGCCTTCTTCACGGCAAAGTCTGGCACAGGAAGGGCTGGGAGCATGGCCCCGCGGGACAGCAGGCAGGATGCCCAGGGAACCTTGGGCCTGGGATGCTCTCCAGAGCCGCTGGAGAGCTGAGGAGGCCAGAGATCACCGCAGGACCACGGCGGCAGGGCGGCCTGGAAGCCCACCCACAGTGATGCCCACCCTTGGAGCAGGGGAGTAGGTGATGGAAGCCACAGCTTACTGCCGGAGCTCAGCTGTGGGTCGGCAGCGTGGGGAGCTGGCAGACGGGGCGAACTCCCCGCAGCCGGGTATGGTACCGCGGGACACGGGCAGGAACCGACACTATTAAAAGCGGGAGAGGGATGAGACGTGACGGGTCCGCTCGAGCGCCGGTCTCTGCAGCCGGCGGGGCTCGCTAGTGGCCTCCTTGCCACGGGTACAAGGGGATGCACAAAGGAGGGAGGCTGCTGGGAGCCGGGGAGGGATCAGCTCAAGAAGAGGCTGAAGCCAGGCAAAGGCAAGGCAGGCACGGCAGGCACTCCCGCCGTCAGCTGCCCGCCTTTCTGAGCTCCCGGCAGAGACCTCCCGGGAAGCCACGGGGACCCCAGCCCACTCCGGGGAGCACTCGCGGGAGCGGAGGGAGAGAGCAGCCGGGGCCGGCACTCACCATGATGCCGCCGCTGCCGCACGACCTGCCTGTCCCCGGATCGCCGCAGCTCCGCACACTTCGAGACGGCCGCGCCGCCACCGCCTTATACCGGGGGCGGCACCGGCGCTCCGGGGAGGGCCGCCCCGCCCGAGACAGCCCCACGCGCTTTCAGAGACTTGTGTGCATTGCGCGTATTTGCATAGATTTGCATAGATGGGGCTGCGCTGCCTGGCGGGGTGCACTGGTGGGGCCTTCGGGGAGCAGCGTGCCCTGACCGGGACACGGGAGACCCCCGGGGGTCCCCTCGAGGAAAGGGTGCTGGGGCATATGTGTTGTTCCTGCTATGCTTGCTAGTCTTGGCACAGGGGTTCTGCTGAAGAACAGAGATAGCACCTTCCAGCTTGGTGTCCTGCTGGTGAAAAGCACCATCCAAGCACTAACCAGAAGAGACTTCGGGTGTTGAAGCAGGAAAGCCAGCAAAGAACTTGGCCCAGGTCTTCCCTCCTGGTGGGTTTAGGTGCTGATGTGATCCTTGAGCAAGCAGTGAGCCAGGTCTCTGGCAGCCACCCAAGGCTTCTTGTAAAACACCTGGGAGAATTTCTGGAGGAAACATGGTAGAGGAAACTTTTCAGAGATGAGCCCAAACTTTCCTAACCTCTTTGGAGATCACTGGGAAAAAAAGCAGGAAAACTCAGTCCTGTCCTTTGTGTTAAGCCCCTCAAGAACAGTTCTGCCCCAGGGCTGTGTTGAAAGCCCTGCCTGCCAAAGGGCTACTTTTCCATCTTGGCTCTGCATTACCTTCACTGGTTTGATCTGATTTCACAGAGCTTTATTAAATGAATAGTGAGGGTGTAGGGAGGGCTTGGAGCACCTTGGAGGGGTTTTATTGGAGTCTGCAGTGACTTCACTGATGTCTGGCCTTACTACAATGAATAATGTGTCCTACTCCCTCCAGAATACTCACAGCATCCACTGCGGTGCAGAACCAGTCCTGAATCTGCCTCAGCACTCTGACTTAATGAGTTTTCACTGAAAAGTGCTGTCATCTTTCAGCTTGATCTGAAAGTTGAAAGCTGGACCTAAATTATCCACCCACAATAGCCTTTCTTTGTGCCTGAGTCACCTGGAAAGTGTCACCTTCACTGATGAGCATGTGTAAAGTGACTGAAAGCAAGAGTGCTGCTGCAAAGCCTGTGCTGGTGTCTAAGCAACACATTTTTGAGACCTGCAGAAATGGCTGAACCAGAGGATCAGAGCAGGTTTAATCGAGCTGATGGGAAAATATTGAGGTTTTTTTCCACAGAGATGCCCCAGGTAGTGAATGCTGCTGAACCTGCACAGGATTCTGTGGTGACTGGATAACTCTGGAAATGCCTCCCTGTGGTATAAATGTCCTTTGAGTGACCTCAGAGATCACTAGATAACACAGACCATGCTGATGCAGACAGTCCATGAGAGTGAGAGAGTAATTGGTAGCACTGAGGCATCAAAATTTGAGCCCCAGAAGTTAATTGGAGTGAAAAGGAGTGATGGTATCCTCTTCCCCATGAAAATCTTCACCAAGGTGTTCATTGTAATACACAGTGGATGCCAAGGCGTTACTTCTCACTAGGTGTGTCCTAGAACCCTCCTTAATTCCACAGTGCCAATTAATTTTGGGGGAGTTACAGCACAAACGCCTTGCAGTGTGGTTGGAAGCACAAGCGTTGAGCTAGGCAGCGAGCAGCACTTCAGGCTGTACAGTTCACCTACATTCTGAAGATTCGCATAACGATCTGGTGGCACTTAGAGGTGCAAAATCATGTGATACTTCAGGAAATTCCTGGATCTGTTTACATACCACGGTGGTAGAGAGTTGAGGGTGAAATGTCCCTGATTCGTCATTGCTGCAAATGCATGTTCACAGTGAAAATACCCACTCAGTTGCTGTTTTGCTGGACAATCAGAGTGGGAATGACTGACAAGAGAGCCATGAGTCATTTGGAGCTGTGCATCCCCATGTGCCTCTGATCTGAAATGCCCAAACAGATGTCTAAGCTTTTTTGAAATGCTTAAGAACATCTGGCTAAATCCAGGGAGCACCAATCGGCTGCGTCTTGTCAGTGCCTAACTGCTCAGCAGCCTGCCAGATGCTGGTAGCAGCAGCCTGAAAACACACAGTGGAGGCTGAGCTCACTCTGGCTGGATTTGTCCTGAGGCGACCCCTCTCTTACAGAGATGTTACCCACACATCTAAGAAGATCCTGCACATGTTTTCAGACCACATCAGAAATCACAAGATTACAAGAATTGCTCAGGAAACACTTTCATCGATGCTCAGAACATAGTCGGACCCTGCGTCAGCAACCAGAGAGATGCAAATAGCAAGCAAGGAAAATTCTAGGCTATAGAGTCAGAATTCAACCATCTCTTTATTGAAGGATGGGAAAGGATTGAAGACACCTGAGGGGCAGAGCCCTGCCCACTGCAGGGAAAGCTCCTACTTGCTTCTGTTGGAAACCAGCCAGCTCTTGGCAGGTACCTGCTGGTACAGGAAAACCTGTGAGCAAAGCTTGCAGTTACCCAAACAAAGCCTCTCACATAGCTGTCTTCCAGAAGTATGTTAAAGACAGCCACACCTAAAGCACCCAGAGCTGAAATTGGAGAGGAGATGAGTTCAGAGCCCAGTCTGGTTCCTCCCATCCACACCCCAGTTCCCTGCTCTCTTTGCTGAGGAAAGCCCAAACTATTGTTCCCAGTTTTCAGACCTCAGTTCCACCCCAGCCATTCCAGGCAGACCAAACAGTGTCACAGGCCAGTTTGGGGACATGGCCTTCTTGGGAAGGTAGAAGAGAGCACAGCTGTGCTCTGGGTTTGGCAAGGAAGCCCATTGTGCCCTCCACTTTAAAGCAAACACTCGATGGCGAGAGGTGCTTCAGGAGCAGGGCTCCTGTCTGTGTCTCTAAGCTCAGCCAGGAGCTTCCCAAAGAGGTGGTGTCTGTGCTTGCCCTGCTTACCCCTCACTCTGTCCTTGCTCTGCCCTTAATCCTCTTAGCAGCATGGTCAGGTGGGGAGGTGGAGAAGCCAGGATGTACCTCCAGCCCATCAGTGCCCTGTGCAGTTTGCTCTCCAGCAGTGGCACAGGCTGGACAAGGTTGGCTGGTGAAACTAAGTCTGTTGAAATCATGGAGCTTGACTGCATGTTGCAGATGTTGACCTCGAGCAAGGCCCTTGTGATGCTAACTGCTTCAGCAGTATCCCACTGAGCCATTGTGCAGGGTCCCTAAAGCACAGCTGGCTCCTGGTGATGGCCCAGCATCACATGTCTGAGTGCTGCTGCAGTTCTCCTATGGCAGCATTTGGGACATACTTTGCCACGCTGAAAAATTCTAGCACAGCATGGAGATGAGCAGAAAATGCTCCCTTTGCCATTCCTTAAGATATGCATGCCTTGTCTAGGTCAGAAAGGGCCCTCTGAGTACCTCATTGTTCATCTGGAGTAGGTAGAGCTGATCCAGAGATGAGAAAGAAGGGGGACTGGAAGGCTAGATGTCACAGGCTGCAAGGAAAGAATGGAGAGTACCAGAAGACCAGGCAGAGACTCAATAAAGGCCTCATTGAACATCTTCAGCAACCCATGTGTGGCATTTACTCCTAGAGACCTGCTGGGATGTAGGGCACAGTAGTGATCCGACAGAAGTTTTCTCTGCTGCAGCTGAGCAACAGCAGCATAATTGCTGGTTCAGATATAATGAAGTCAATTGTGCAATGCCTGCTGCATTGCCCAGAGCGTGTGCCTCGGTACAGAAACAATAAAGCTAATTCCAGATCTCGCTACAGTCCTAAGCCCTGAATCACAGGGCAGTGGCAAGAGCAGGGAGGCACTCCCCGGGACACAGGCAGCCGCGCAAGCCAAGCCCCAACCTGCGAGGCTAAAAGGGGCTGTTGGACAAGTTGGAACGAGCTCTTTCTCAGGCACAGCAGGCCCTGGGTGAGCAGCCTTTCTGGCTCAGACCCAGCTGCCCTGGCTGCCAGTGTCACCTCCCTTTCTTCATGTCCTGGGAAAGGCATCTACACACCCACGGGAGCAAAATAAAACCTCAGCTGTCTAATTGCAGTGACTTCATGTCAGAGCTCTGAGCCTGCCTGGTGTGAACAATCTGCCTCCAGGTGGGTGACAGAGGGACTCAGCCTGCTGACGTGGCCCCATGTTCTCAGGGAATGCTGGTGTGCAATGCTGATGGGCTTCTGTGGAGGTGCCAGTGCTGCTTTTCCTCTTCTTCATCAGCTTTCAGAGCTGGTGATGGCACAAGCAGTGCAGGAATACCTGGAAATAGAAGTGCAATGAATTCTGCTAGGTTGTGTGATGGTAGGAACTGCTGGAGGAACATGGGTTACCCCATAAGGCTGAAGGGGCTCTCCATACACCAGACAGAAATGTAGGCATGGTGATGTCTTCATGCACAGCCCTTTAGGCCTTCCTGTCTTACAAGTTCGCAGAATTGCAATGAAGCTGTGGCCAGCTCTGTTGCAATGCCAAAGACATGCCTGTGAGCTGGCAGTGATGGGGCAAGAAGCAGCCATCGCTTCCCCTTCTCCCAGGAGCTCATGCCTTGCCTGTGGAACTGCAGCCGAGCCCCTGGGCAGCAGAGGGGACATGGTGGATTCACATGGCACAGCTCTGCAGGTGCACCCCCTCCTTCGAGGTAGATAAACCATGGCCAGATGGGCCAGTCCTGCACCCACTTGGAAAGGAAACAATTCCTGTCACAGAAGCTTCTTGACAATGGCCCTGCTGTGCCCTGGCCTTTGGAGAGCAGTTGAGCATCCCATGGATGGAGAGATGTCTGCAAGGTGTTTTATTTCACATGTGGAAGTCAGTTATATAATAATGCAAACAGCTTGTTGGCCTCAGGGCAAGCCAAGAGCAGAGCTGGGCCGGGAGAAACTATCCTGGAGTCTTGGGGATTGATGTAGAGTTGTTAAAAGTGGGAAGGAGGTGCTGGCAGCTGGCTAAGCACTCTTGGATGTCAGAGGGAAACAGTTAATGTGATAAAATATGCATTTAATAACTCATCTAGGCAATGGCTCCCAGGGTGCTCCTGCCCAGAGCTGTTTGTGTGCAGAGAGAGCGTGATATTGTGAAACAAGGGCTGTCCTCCCTGCTCCTCCCAGAGTCTGGGCGCTGGGAGCCAGTGGCCTCAAGTCACTGGGCTGGGACCTTGAGTTCAATGGGCATCTTGAGGATGCCTGGCTCAAACACGTATCTGAGAGCTTCCTAGCAGAGTTAAGTCAGATGATGAGAGGCTGTGCATGTGAAATAACAGCTTTTTGGCAGAATTTCCCTGTTGCAAGGTCTTGGAGCCCCAGTCTACTGAACTTTCATGCTTAATGTGGCCCTCCTCATTAGGACAAGCCATCTCCAGGCACCCTGAGCACAACTAGGGCTGCTGTGCCCTTCCCTGTGAGAGTGCGGCCTGGACAGCGTGACTCTGGTTCTGCCGTTTAATAGCCTGGCACTGGACACATTCTGGAGAGCTTTACCACCTCCCAGGCAGGAGGATGCAGAGTCTGGCAAGAGCTGGGCACCAAGCACTCCTGCATATGTTGGGGCACCCTCAGCATCCTTATTAGGTGCTGATTAACATGGCAGACTCCCTTGCCAAACAGTCCTGGTTTCAATTATTGACAGGTCTGCTCAGGAAAAAAGGCAGGGATGTAACCAGCTTGCCGTGAGGAGGGTGTGGTGCCTGGCGAGGCAGAGGCAGCCGGGGGAACCCAGGTGCTGGTTGGCAAGAGTGAATCATCAGCAAAGAGCTGCTGGGCTTCTGCAGGTATTCCTGCCAGGCACCACTGGCTTTGGCAGTTTGATCAATGGTCTTGAAATGAATCCCAGACTACTGCTGATAAACTGTGAGAGTGGCAAGAGGATGTACAGAGTAATAAGTGACAAGACTGCCCCTTCCTAAAATTCTCTAATTAATTACTTCAAGCAAATTTTGCTGTAATGTGGTCTTTTAATTGGACAATTCTTAACCATCCCTCAGATTTAACTGTTCCCTTCAATAGTTACTACACTACCAAGCTTAGCACTATCCCAAATTTTTCTTAGTAAACATTTCTTTTCATGGCGGGCCTTGCAATCAGCCCTGGGGATCCCCACTGCAAAGGCCTTCAGCAGTACAGCTCCTGGCTAACAAGCACGCCTTTGCTATTGATGCCTCTGGTGCAAAACAGGCTGGCTTGGCACGCCAAGATAAATATTCAGGGGCAACATGAAAAGTAGATCTGGAAAGACCATCAGCAGCAGCTATGAGCTTCCTTCTTCTGTGGACATAGAAAACCGATTGTTCCATCCCTCTCTGCAGCGATCTCATGATTTATGCAAATACAGTTCTCATTATCTCCTGCCAGCTTCCAAGTGAGGATGTCATGCCAGCGGTGTTGATTTGAATCAGCCAGACATGTAATCGTGCTGAAGGTGATGACAAGTTTGCAAAGCAATACCTTTCTTACCTGAGACAAGGATATTAGTAGTAAATACATTTTTCAGTATTTAATTCTCTGCTGATAGAATCAAAATTAATTCTTCTGTTCTTTCTTTGTGGTATTATCAGTAACCTAGAGTTTTCTGGGTCAACCAGTTTATTTTCTTAATGACTGGAGTGATTTCTGTTCTTCAGTCCTTTGGAATTACCCCAGTTTTCCTAGCTCTGTTAAAAATTGCCATCAGCAGCTCAGTAAGACCCTCAGTTAGGCCCACTAATGCTCTCAATGTAGGCCTGATGAACTGTAAATATAGATTTTAGAAGGTAATTTGTTACATGCTGGTTTGTTACAGATGGCGTCCAAACTGCAGTCTTCTCTTTGCATCCACAGCACTCCACAGCACTCACTCTCCAAGGTTCCACTCTTGCACTGGTACTTAGGCACCAAGGGCTAAGGAAAACCACAGAAAGCTGCTTTCTGGCATTCTTTTTTCATTTTTCTTGGTTTCTTCTCATGCAAATGCATTTGCTTCATCTCCTTTTTTATTTTCCCCTGCTTGGCTCATTGTTTGCCTTTAAGCCTAGATGAAGACAATGGGCCAAGGCTGGGCATGCAGGTGGAGAGCATGGTGAGCCTCAGACAGCCTGTGACCCCAGTCCTACCAGGTACCTCAGAAAATCCTGGCCAAGCCAGATGAACACAATGGTCGTAGAGCTTGGGAGAGTATGGGCATGGACATGTTGGTGTGCGTGAGCAGAATCAGGTTTTGCTTCACAATAGAATCCCTTCCTGTCCAGTGTCAGCTGCAGCTTCTGCTCCGCTCTGCAGCTGGAGGGTTCCCTAGCATATGGAGGGGGTGTGTGGTATCAGTCTATTTATTGTCTTTCATCTCCCTTCCTTTGGGATCTGATCCAGACCATGCAGCTCTCAGCTTCACCGTGGATGAGTTTGGGGTGTTCTGCTCTTGTGCACCACAGGGTTATCCAGCCCAACCTGTCACCAACCACATGCCAAGGATGGGGGTAAAACCCTGCTGCCGTGAGGCTCAGCTACTCCCTGGGCCTGTGTGCCTGCTCATCATGGATAACCTATTTAGTCATGGGCTTCTGCCACCTCTGCCAGCCTCTCAGTCTGTTGATTTAAAATCTGCAAGCACCTCGGTTTTGCCTGGGTTTTGGCTGGGGCAGCAGCCCCATTGTCAGCACAGGCAAGCATCCCTGCAAGGCAGAGCCTGGGACGCACAGCCTGGGTCTGTCACATTGCTAAATCTGGCTCAAAGTCATCGCCCTGCTTGAATGAAAGTCACTCTGACTTTGCTGTTTCTCACTTCTCTATTCTGCTATGCAAACTAAAAGCAGCTGCATGACTTTGCCTCCCTGGATTCTCCCCAGTCTCTAGAAGGTACAATTCTAAAACAGCCAGCTGAGATGAGAACAGAGTGGACAAGAAAGAGATGGGCATGTGGCTGAGAGCATGGCCACCGAGGCAAATATGTGGAGTATCAAAAATATGAAGATGTGAAGAAATTAGCTGTGCAGGAAAGTCAGGGAGGGTGAACAGGGTTGTTTGGATCAGGCAGCAGGACTGTGAGTAAAAGAACCAATGTGGATTTTAAAAATGGGGGTCTTGCTCAAGTGATGTCTTCACCAGCCCACTGCACCTGGGGGTCCTCACCCTGATGCAGCCCTTTCAGGGGTGAGCAAGCCCTGGAGCTCCCAGTGACCCCTTTTCTGGGGGCTGCATTGGTGCTGTGGCCATGCCAAGAGATAGCCAGCATCGCCATCTGTCCTAGAAGCAGACAGAGGAAGGTGGCACAGAAGCGACACCCAGGAGCCGGTCTCACTTTGCTCAAACATTCTTACTCCATCCTAGTGGCTTTAGCTCCTGCTCCTTCCCTGCTGCAGCTCCACTGCAAGGAATGGGGACCTTCCCTTGGAGAGTAGGGAGAAGAGGAAGGGAGTCAGCTGCATGTGATGAGGGGAGCAGCAGGCACACGAGTGCTGAAGCACTTCATAGCTCAAAAATTGCCAAGAATACAATTTTTCAGTACATAATTGCCAGCTTTATTGAGGCTGTGAAAGGGCTTGTGTTTTCTTGTGGAAATCAAAAGCTGAAATGTTGTGCAGTGCTGAAAAAAAAAATCTCTCTTAATTTGTGGTTTGCATAATAATATAGCACGGGTTTATGATGCAATTCTGTTGGCTTCCTGAGAGATTGGGTAACCAGGATAAAAGCATTTGGTCCTTTGGGGTCCTGCTTTGCTCACCCAAAACCTCTTTCCTCAGAAAGCCTCAAGAGTATTTCATAAGCTTTTTTGAGACCCTGGAAAGCTGAAAACAAACTTGCAACACAGTGATCCCCGGAATCTGTTAAGAAATAAGGGTCTTCTTGAGACACACTCAAGATGCCTGTGCTTGATTCAAAGCTGATGTGAGCCAGGTTGGTGCATCAGGACTTCAGGCAGACCTAGGAGGAAAGGGCAAGTAAAGAGCGCAGGGTGCTGCAGCTGAACGTGTGAGGCACCAGTGGGTGATGGGCTGCTTTCATTTGGCTGCTTCCAGGTTTGAGTAGGACAGTGACTGCGGCAGGTCTGGGAGGAGGTGTGGTTCATACCACATCTCTCCTACCAATGCTGTGGTGGGCTACTGCCCAACTCTCCACTAGCTCCCCTAGGAATATTGTGTCAGTGTCAGTCCTCCTCACTCCATATCCTGATCTCAAGGGTGAGGGAAACTTTTGCCACGAAGGCATCAGCAATGTGCTGCTCTGGCTCCAGATTCACAGCCAGCATGTGGGCTTCTCTCCTATCCCAGCACAGAGGCCTCCCCACTGGTGTGCACAGAGTGAGCTGAGACCTGTCATCTCGGGGGCCTCCTTGTCCTCACATCAGCTGCAAAAGCCAGGGAAAGGAAAGAAAGGTGCCAAGACTCGGCTAGGTCCTGGTGGCTCCTCCTCACCCTCCCAGCAGCAGGATGGGATCCCTGTGAAGCAGCCTGTGGCTCCATCTAGTGCCCATGCCAGCTCTGCACCCATTGCTGGGCAGCTAGGCCAAATCAGAGCCCCTGGCAGCCGGGGAGGACGCCCTGGCTCCAGGCAGCCCCCCAGGGAGCCCCTCTCTGCTCGCGGGCAAACAGGTACAGGAGGACAGTGCTGCAATGGCACCCGGGAAAAAAATCCCCAGTAGCAGGAAATACTCCAAGCCGTTGCTCAAGGAAATCATCAAGATGCTGTCTGATGGCACGGGACGGGTCTCCCATCTCTTGGAGAGAGAAATGCCTTTGGCACCTGAGATTATGCCCTTGGCATTTCATCCATCCCAGGCGCACGACTCATGGCTGGGGAAGGCTCTTCTTAGGGATATCTGTCCTGAAACGTGCCCCTGAGGAGTGCTGGGAATGGCCTCTCAGAGTCAGGCCTCCACATTCTGCCAGGCTTCCCAGCTAGGAATTTATGGGAGGTGAGGAAGATTTCAGCTGTGGTGTAGGTGTGGCAGTGGATCCAAAAAGCTCTGACTCTGCAGAGAGATCAAGCGTCCTCCTTCTCCCATCCAGGTAGCAAGAGGGAATCATAGATCTCCGTGGCCAGGCCACATTCGGAGGTGCAGGTGAGCAAGACCGCCCAGGACACTGAGGATGGGTGAGCACAGCCCCTCTGCAGCAGCTGTCCAGGCAGGGGCCATGCACGACAAAACTTAACAACACAGCTCCTAGTTCATGGTCCCGGCTCTCCGGGGGCCTGGGCACCTTGGTGCTCGGGGTGGCCTGCAGCTCCCGGCTGCCGGTGCCAGAGTGGTGCCAGAGTGGTGCCAGGCGGCCCGGGCTCCTGGCAGGGGCCTGTGCCCGCCAGTCTGGCAAGCTGCGCCCCGTCACGTCCCCCGCCCCGACAAAGCGCTGAGTCACCTCAGCTATCGCCCCCGGTCGGCTCCTCCTTCCCGGTGGGACCGGCCGGGCAGCTGACTCGGCGGGAAGCCAGCGGCACGCGGCGCCGGGGGCTGCCCCGGGGCTGCAGCCGTGCCCCGGTGCGGTGCGCTGTCAGCACCGGCACCAGAGGGACAGGTCGGTGCCACCACATCCGCACCTTGCTGGCGCTGTCCGGGGCCCAGGCGCGGCCCCGGGAGCGGAAGAGCAGGCGCGGGGACGGAGACGGGGATGAGGACAGCACCGGGCTGGGGCTGACAAGGGGCCGGTCGGTGCAGAGGCCGCGCTCCTGGCTCAAACACGCCTCCCATTACGTCACCCGGCGAACGGCGAGGACGTGACGTCAGGGGCCGCGGTTGGCTGCAGCCGCCGCCCGTCACGCAGCGGAGCCGCCTCCAGGCCCGCGGTGGCCCGGGCGCGGGGGACGCGCGACA
>VWPU01024576.1:0-18778 GCA_013398955.1 Callaeas wilsoni | reverse complement strand
GGGAGCGGCGCAGGCCGGGGACGGCGGGGAGCCGGGCCGGGAAGCGCCGGGGCAGGGGCAGCGCCCGCGGGGGGAGGCCGCGGGGCCCCGGCACCCCGGGACTGCGCTGCTGGCACCGCCTCCCGAGCCCCTCTCCCCGGGCGAAGGGAGCCAGGAAGGTCCCGTAGCGGTGTCCGGTCCCCCAGCGGTGTCCGCCGTGGCTCAGCGCGGTGCTGGGTCTCCGCACAGGCAGGGCCGATGTGGCTGTCCCGTGCCAGCCCGGCCGGAGGAGTTGGGGGCTGCCACACAAGCTCCAGCCTCAGGACGGGGCTCGTCCTTGCATCCGAGAGGAATCCCACGCGTTGAGGTGGGGCCTCCGTGTCGTCGTCTGTCCTTGCCCTCCAGAGAGAGGACTGGGCTGCAGCTCGGTCATATCCCCATCAGTCTCTGCCCGCCTTCCAGTGCTGGGCACGGCCCTCGTTCAGCCCCTGCCCCAGCTGCTGCAGAAAACGCGTCTGACTCCCTGGGCAGGCTGTCCAAGCTGGCTTTGTTCCTAAAGAGCTGCTGGTAGACACCAGCTCCCAGAAATGCAGATTACGGTATCAAACCTGGCTGTACCTGTCCCTCTGTTTTCAGAGAGACAAAAGGAAAAGTGGATCTTTGAGACTGGCAGGTGGGGAAGAGCTGGTGAGACCTGGGGAAACTGCGGTGGGGAATAGTATTAAAAGAATATTAATCTCTCCCATAGCAGTCAGCACTCAGCAAGCAGAAAGCTTAGGCAGGGACAAAAAACACTGCTTAGGGTCACAACACATTGACCTCTGGTCCCGACTCCGAGTTCTTCAGGAGGAAGGGTTGCAGATCCAGCTACCCTGCTGTTTTGGTGCAGCCCTCAGGCATGGAAGTTATCCTGATGTGACTTTCCATTTCAGCTAAAACTGTTGAGGAAGGAATCAAACATGCAAGACCAGCTGCACGGAGATTAGCCCTTTGATTTGCTGCAGATGACTTGCTCTGCTTATCACAGCTTATCACAACCGTGGGATGTTTTTTCCCATGCTTTTTGCAGAGATTGGCTCATGAAGGCAAGAAGCTGGGCTGGCATCAGCTCTGTGTGTGGTAGCAGCTTCCTGGCCAGGGACCCAGGCACAGTGAAAATGTCATCTGTGAAGAAGAGGGAATGCTTCAAAGTCAGATACCGTGGGTTCAAGGCTGTGAAATAACACCTGCCTGAGGCTTGTCTGTTCCCATGATTTGCAGTTACCTAAACTATGATGCCAAAAACAACCCACAAAAGGAAGCTGTGGTTCTTACAGGCTCTGAAAGGGCTCAGTTTACTGGGGATAAGTAGCATTTTTACCACTTGGTCAGCTGCAGCAAAGGGCACAGAGTCGAGTTAATGGTTATTAAACTTGCAGACACTCTGGGAGAGACGGAGCTGGAGCCTGCATTGCTCAGCCCCTAGGCCAGCATAAAGCCATGGTTCTGGTGGAGAAGGGAGCGGCATGCTGGGGTGAATGAGCAGTGTTGAAGTTGTTGGGTTACTCCAGCAACTGCTTTGTGCCTCCTGTAGCTGTGCAGGGTGGCTGGGAGCTGTGACTCTTCCCTAGGGAGTCCGCAGGCTGGCAGGGTGGAGGAACAGAGAGGAGTTGCACACGTATATCTGTTTGCCTGGACTTACTCAGCCTGGTTCTGCAGAGTGTGCCTGCATCTCACAGCCTGTGAATGCATAAATGGTGTGTGTCTGGTGGCAGCAGGTCGGGTGCTGCATTGTTCATATTTAGGTTTCTGATGCGGTGGTAAAGAAGATGCTTTCCTGGGTGCAGGCAGTGTTCAGGTTGCTGCCCAAGAGGGCCGACCCTGTTCCTTCTCTGAGTTCGTAGGTATGTGCTCCTGCTGTGTTTCTCTGGTGCTTGCTCCAGTGCTTCTCTGATCCCCCTGTGGAAGTAAAAGCAATGTTCCTTTTGGACAAGAGGTTACATGGGCAGGAAACGAAGCCAGTGAAAGAAGTGACTTGTTTGATGCAGGGGTAGTGAGTGGGATTGGCTCAGCACAGGACTGTTGGTGCTGCAAAGCTGTCCCAAGAAATGAAGCAGGTGAGAATGACAGCAGAGGAGGTCACACAGCCCCTCTTGGCGGGAGTGAGCCATGAGGGTCTCTCACTCGTGTCCCCCAAACAGGCCCGTGGTCAGCAGGAGCAGAGCACCAGCTTGGGAAGTCTGTACCAGTGGTTGGTAACTGAGGCTTGGCAGCTGCTTCCCGGGGCTGGGACGCTGCTGCTGGGGGCTTGTGTCCCTCGTAGGTCCCTACAGAGCAAGATGCTCCCTATTGTAATGAGGTTGTCTGATCTTGAAAGATCCCAAGCCAGAGGTGATGTGACTTGCAAATCAGGGAGTGGGTGTCATTTGCAAATTCCCTGCAGCAGGGCAGGGTGCAGTTGGGATGTGAAGGTATAAAACGAGCCTTCCATCCCCCGCCTCCCATCAACTTGCCTTTCCTCCTTCAATCCCCCGCAATAATTGTCTGCTCTGTTACAGGTCTTGATTTCAGCCTGTCATTTTGCGTGTAAATCACTGGGTTGGGGCTGAGTTCAGATCAAGATCAGATGTGCATTTCAAAGCCAGTAGCTGTTCTGGAGTGATCTCATGGTGAATGCTTTTTTTTTTGCTTTTTTTTTTCCTTTCTCTAGAATAAGAGAGCCTGTTCTGGCTTAGTTGGATCCATTATCGAGGAGATTAAATAATACCAAGCCAGCATCCTTTTATCTCTGGCTGAGAGTCTGTGCCTGCTTTTCAGAAACAGCTTTTCCAGAGCAGCTGGGTACAGGCTGCACATGCATGCTGGTGTGCAGCAGTCAGCACTGCTTACATTGCCTCTGCCGTTGTGTCCGGGAGATGAATAACAGCATTTTGCTAATGGGTCTCATGTCAACAGGGGTGATTTAGCAAGGAAGACTGCAGTGCATTAGTTGCTATGACTCAGACTCACTCAGCCTCGCACTGATCGTTTATTGGTTTATAAATTAAACTGCAGATGCTGCGTCCCGTCAGTGCTGGCATGCCGAGGATCCTGAAAGGGGTTCTTCCCGTCGAGTTGTCTCAGAAATGTTTAAATTACTGCCTCAGGAGTCAGGGAGTGCAGGTTGTAGCCCCAGCTCTTACAGCAGTGACTCCAGCCAAGCTGCCCTGGCGCCTGTCAAAACCATGGTGTGACTCCGATGAGGCTCTTGTGGCATCTGCTGAGAGCTCACCCGCAGTCTGTGCCTGCTGGTGTGGCATCCTGCATCCTCATGTTCTGAGCAGGTTTGTTGTAGGCATAAAAATGCCATCCAGGAGATCTTGGTGAACAGTGCAGGGAAATTGATGCTGGCTGCTCCTGTCCCTTCCTGGTGGAATGGTCTGTGCTTCTGTTGTGGAGAGAAGAGAGGCAACAGGGACCCGTGTGGGCCAGGGCAGGGACTCGAGGATCTGTGCTGCTTTGAAAAGTACTTCAGAAATGAAAAATGTGTTCTTCTAAGCAAGTAACTCTGTTCTCCCCAAGATCTGAGAAACCATCTGGGCTCTTCCCCAGAAATCCAGTCTCTGTCCCTGCGTGGTTCTAGAGTGAAATGTTTTGTGTTTTGGTAAAGTGTTAGTCCTTCTGAGGGTCAGCCCCAGCCTGCTCAGGGGTGGTGACAGCACAGGTGTGTTCTCAGGGAGGATATGGCCGTGTGGGGCAGGGGCTTCAGCTTCCTCTGGCCAAACTGTGTTTGAACCACAGCAGCCATTTAGAGGGAGCCCAGGGTTCAAGATAATTCAAATCTCAGGCTAAAACCTGTCAGACGATGCCCAGCTACCTGTTCACTCCTTATGTGTATGCATTAGATGTTTCCATATGGGAGAACAAAGCCCGGAAGGATTTTTTTGTACCAAAGGTACCAATGTTACAGCAACTGTGGACATTTTCAGCACTGGTAAAAACACTGATTAGACTCACAGTAGGGACTGCTGAACCCCTTGTTTCACCTGCATGACGTCCAGTTTGGGGTGGTTTCTACCTGCAGGACATGTCTGTAGCTGGGGGTGAGCTGTCAAATGAAAGTCTGAAATTCATATATATATATATATGTGTGTATATATTTATATATAAAAAATGTAGCTTCTCAGTGGCTCAGTGAGCCCTGTTCATTTCTGTTCTCAGTGGTGCTTGGTTTCTGTGGCAGAGGCAGAGCAACGTGTGGCAGGATGTGTGAAGGGCCATCCAGGATTTCTGGACCCATTCCTCCAGACCCAACACTCTTTCCAGAGTATTATAAACGCCCCTTCTCAGGTGAGTCCTTTATCCCTTGGTGTCCTTGACAGTCTCTATTCAGATTGGTGAAGGTGCTTCTGGTGGTGATCCTGAAGTGATCTGTACAGCTGGTTGAAAGATGGGAAAGCATAAGGCAGAGCTGGAGAGGGGGTCTTCACACTGTTGGTGAAGAAAATTGAGGTAAGACCATTTCCCAACAAGGTTCTCCTTTTTCTTTCTCTGCAGCTCAAGGGAGGCTGGAAGGAAATGCTCAGAAGCTGTATTTAACCTCTGGCCCCCTCGACCCAGCTGCCAACCCACACCCTGCTTTGGGCAGTGCCCGCCAGGCCCAGCCAGCCCCTCGCATTCGCCCCAGTGGGAAGGACTTCCTGGAGAAGGGACAGAAGGGGACACTCAGCCTCTTACTGCAGCTTGAAGGGATCTCCCTTGACGGGGGGCTGCCAGTCAAGAGTAAGTACAGCCAAATCACTGCTGGCCTCATCTCCTTTGGGGCCGGGGATGAAGCATCAGGGATTTGGGCTGGATTCCCAGGATCTGCTGCCTGAGGACAGCTTGAGCTTCACAGGACTGGTCATCCCATCTGCAGCTTTTGGCCTGGCAGCGGAGTCACCTGTGCTGGAGCCAGTGGTGTTTTGGCCACCCTGGCTCCGGTCTCAGGTTTAGAATGGGATTTTAAAATGGGACTTTAAAAAAGGCACAAAAATTTGGACTTCTTTATAGTCAAACTTATATATGAATCAAATAAAACCTGAATGTATTGAGGATGTTTAACATGGCGAGTTTCTTGTTGGTGAAGCCAGGCAGGATTTGGGAAGAATGTCTGTGTATGCGGATACTGAGAACATCTTTACAAAAGATGTTCCTTTCTCCAGGGATGTCACCCAGAATACATTCAGAGGTCCAGGAAGGAGACAAGGTTGAGCCCTGTGTGTTATTTTAATTTACTTCATGGGCTGGCATTGCCCTGAGCTGGTGCCAGTGTGGTGGATGCCACAACTGCTGTGCCCAAGCAGGGTGGGAATGGATAAGGGTCTGGTTGTGTCAGCTGAGGTATTCCATGTCTTGGGGAGGCCAAGGAAGGATAATTTTTGATTCAAAAACAAAATAAACCCCTCTCCTAATCCATAACCTTGATTGTGTCCACTTGAACGTGGGACAATGGCTGACCCTGAAACCAGGAACAGTTGTAAGTTCAAGAATTTCCAGGCTCTGCAGCTGCCATTAATCAGCCCTCTCTGCATCAGAAACACCATGGGAGCTGAACTGGGAATTGACCTTGCTCTTGAGAGGATGCTGGCATGGCTTGTCTGGCACAGTCCCTACTGGGACAAGAGGAGAACAAGGGAGTCTGTGAGCACCAGCAGCGTGCACAGACCTCAGAGTCAGTGTGGGAGTGTGCATCTAACATGGGCAGGATGCAGAGATATTCTAGGCTGCAGGAGAGGGGAGAGCTTGCTGGTTCTGTGGGCTCTTGGACCAGCTTTGGAAGGGATCTGTGGCTCCGGTGCCAGCGCTCCGAGAGCCTGTGTCCTGTGGCAGTGTCTGGGAGGTGAAGGCGTGTCTCCCCTTGCTGAGCAGGGAAAGAGGCCAAGGACTACGAGAAGGAAAATGTGAGGCGGATAAAGGAGATTCAGAAGAAGTGCAAAGAGAAGGAGCGAGCCCAAGAGCGCAGCCAGCCCAAGCCTGTGAAAGCTCTGTGGAAATCCCAGAAATATGAAAATGTGGAATCAAAGGTGAAGGCCAAACTGCAGGTTGGTATCTATGGAGAAGCTCTTGAAGTCTCCAGGCTTGGGATGTGGTTCAGCCATGAGGGACGGTGGGATGATGGAGACAGGGGAGTCCTGGAGCCTGCAGGATCTGGGGGCATCTCAGTGCTGAAGCACAACGGGCAGATGTGGCAGTGGGGCTGTGAGTGAGAGTATGTGGTTTGGGTCCAGAGAGTGATTGCTGCAATAATCCCTGTCCTGCTTCTCCCTTGTAGCCATATTTTCTGCTGAGGGATGCTCCCATCTGGCTTTTCAGCTTCCCCATGTTTGGGGCAGCGCTTCTCTCGGGTTTGTGCCAAAAGGCTGTGGCATTTTGTCCCACGGGTCGCGGTTCTCAGAGGTAGATCTGCAGGGTGCATTGAGCCTCAGTCCGACTATTCCCACCCTGTGGATGCACAGTGGGCAGTGTGTATCCACACATTCTTCCCCAAGTGATTGTCCTGGTGAATAACCACTGCTCAGTGGGGCACACAGACATCTCCAGGCAGTCTGGATTGAGGCCTCATAGATCAGCATAGCCTGTGAGGGTGCTGAGTTGGAGCCTTTAAGTTCCTCCTCATCTCTGCATTGCTTCCCTTTCATTTGTGGCCAGCTTTTGATGCTTAAATGACGTGTATTGATAACAACTTGAAAAATTGGCAAGATGATTCCCAAGCCAGTGGTTCCAACTGCTGTGTCCCTTGTTCCTGGTGTGTCACCAACCTCTCTGATGTCCGTGACCTTTCCACACATGGGAGCAAACCCACGAGTGCTTGAAGAACACAAGCCTACGCTCTTGTTTGACAAATCCTCTGGGTTAGGGGAAGATTGAGCTCATTTCTTCCTTTGTTTTGAGGAAAGGGGGTGGTCTCTGCGCAGGCAGTTTCTGCGTGGTGCATTACTTGTGCTCCATGTATTCCTCCAGAGAGGCCCTGGCACTGACTCATGATGCTTTAACTGTTGCTGTGGCTCTCCTGGAGCTGAGGTGTTCCCTGTGAAGGATTTCCATCTTCTGTGGAGCTGCTACTGCTGCTCAGAGTTCCAGTTGATTTTGCTGGATCTTGATGACTAATGCTGAGCTTCTTCTCTGTCATCTGTCTCTGAGGCTGTTAACTGTAGCAGTTACCTTGGAAAGGGCTCTGGCAGTCCCAGTACTCCTGTGGAGGGAGATGGGGCCAACTGTGCTCTGCACTCCTCGGGTCACAGACTCACTCAACTTCGAGCTAACTGTGCTAGGTAAAAGCAATTCTCATTAACTTACCAGAGAGATCCAGATCTCCTGTTGAAACAAGACTGATCATCTTTGGAGCATGAACAGTCTGGGCAGTGCTGAGGGCATCCCATACCCTGCTCCTCACACCAAACCCACCGATGTGGCTGCCCAATCCCACCATCAGTCTGCAGCTCTGCCCAGCTGACTGGGCCAGGCAAGAAGGAATCTCCAGGGAGCTGCAGTTCAGCTGAGACCTTGGGTATTTGTAAAGATCTGGGGGTGGCCCTGTGCAGTTCCCATCACTTCCAAGGGCAGAGCAGTGTCCTAGCTGCAATTTTTCGTAAGGTCACCCACTTGCCACAGTGTCAACTTTCAGTTTTTAGGGTTTGTTCGCAACAGGACTGTCTGAGATAGTCCCAGACCACCTGCTAGACATCAAGTACTGTCACCCTGTGCCATTGCTAATCACAGCCTTTGAGGATGCTCCTCAGTGCAATTCCACCAGACTCCTTCGCTCTCTGCTCCTTTTTCCTTCTAGTCTGATATAACCACAGATGTGAGGTGCTGAGCAGAGCAGCACTTGAGAACAGCACCTCAGCAGGCAGCTTCGTGCCTACCTGTTTGATCCAAATGTGTTTCTGCACATTTCACCACCATTTCTTAGCGATTCTTTACAAAGTTCAGTGGCCAGGTCTGGATCTGTTGCTGTTTGTTGGCCTTTGCTGGTGGACTACAGATTGTCTTCCCCCAAGAACTTCTGCCAGGCCATGGCAGAAGGCATGTGCTGTTGTGTGCCTGCTGGAAACCTGTGGCTGAGCTCGTGGTTGACCACCTAAACTTGGTTGAGAGGGTTTCTCTTTGCTCCAGCCTCCCTTACTAGTGGATCTTTCCTTGCCTTTCCCAGGAGACCTCCCCACCTCGAAATCCTGAGGCTGTGAATTTCCTGAGGGCATATTCTCGCTGTGGCTCTGGGATCAGGCCATGCAGACCACTGTCCCCAAGGCCTGTCAGAGCAAAAGCAGGAGCAGACACAGAGGCTCCAGAGGCACAGGGTGCTGAAACCAAGGTGAGTTATACACTAACTGCATCCATCCCAGGGATTTCTGGCACTGATCCATTGCTCCTGCTTTGAACTCTTCATGTCTTCTTCTGAAGTGCTGGGTCAGATGTGCTGCATGAATAGGGAGATCTGTAAATACTGTTCCTGGCAGAAGGGAAGGAACAGGATCTTGGTCTCTGGGGTGGTGAGATGGGTGTTCAGGGACTGTTAATTCTAGCTTCATCCTCACTCGTTAAGGATCGTTAAGGAGATCATGAAGTTCCCTTTGAAAATTCTATGTTCTCATGCCAACAATCTCAAATCTGCTCTTCCAAGGGCTTTGCAGGAGGTCTTGGGGTTTTGGAAGCTGTTTCCACTGTAATCGAAGGAACTGTGGCTTCTGGGTGTTAGATAAAAATTTGGGAAATGAGTGTGCGTTTTAGTAAGGAGAGTTAAATCAGCATTAGTAGTTCAGCCTTTCAAGTAGTCTGTTTGGGAGGTCCTAAACAGCTCCATGACTCAATTCTTTTTCCTTTGGCAAGTGTGAGATTGTCAGTTTGTTGGTTCCTAAATGCTATGAATGACTTAATTAAACAGGACATGATTTCCAAAGGAGGAAAACCAGGAAAACATTAAATGCAAACACAGCCACCTTCTCCCCTGTTTTGTCCAGCAGAGGAGCTGTGGTGGAGGTGCTGTCTCTGGGGAAGTGCCCCAAGGATCAGCAAAGTTCCTGCTCTGCCAGGGGTTCTGTTGCATTTCCTGGCCTGGTGAGCACCCAACCTGTTTTTCCTCTGCCCTCAAAATGCACCAGTAGGAGCCATGGGGACTATGTCAAGCCTGGTTTTTTCTGTCCTTCTGGCTTTTAAGGCACGTGGTCGTCTTGGGGACTTTAAAGAGGCCAGGTTTAGGCTTGGCTTTTGGTGCCTGCCTTCCCAAACCATGGCCATAGCTCCTGCCTGTCTAAGGCTGCACACCAAGACGGGCTGTGCTGTGCTGCCTGTCCTGCTGTCATACAGTTCAGTATCTTGTGCCGTGCCTTTTCCCTCGTGCGGACAGTGGCAGCTGGCTGTGTGCATGTGCCCAGCCTGCCCTTGATGCCTCGCTCTCTCTTCTTCCAGGTGCAGGTGGAGGGCAGGAGCGTTGACTTCATCAGGCACAACGCCTGCACTGCCAAGCGGGCCCCGCTGCGCCGCTCCCAGTCCCTGCAGGCGCTGGCCGAGCTGCTGGAGCAGAAGCACCGGGAGCAGGAGGAATACAACGCCAAGCAAAAGGGCCATGTCCCCCAGTAGTATGTATGCCCCTCTCTGCTCCACGAGACTCTAACAGCCTTAATTGCATCCCCCAGCCCAGAGAGGTGGGCTGGGCACAGAGGCGCGCTCGCCGTGTGCAGCAGTGCTGTTTTCTGTGACCCGGGCAGTACATGCTGTCCCTCCTGCTTTCTTGATTTAACCAGCATCCCATGCCCAGTGTGACAAGGCTCAGAGGGAGTTTTGTCTCCTCCTCCCTTGCTTGCTGCTGTACAATGATGCTGATATGGGGAAGCTCTGTGGACCTTGAGAAATGTGCTCCTGCCCCTTTGTAAGCTTTGTTCCGTGTGATGTAGCTTTGGCATTAAAAGGTCTGGTTTTGGAGACGTAGAGAGCTTGCTCTGCCTCACTAATGTTCATCCTGCCTTGGACCTGGATTCTGAGGAACATCCAGCTAATGCCGTGCATTTTGGGGTTCTGCATGGAAAACAGACCCTGTCCTAGCACTGACTGTGGTGCCAGTCCTTTAGCTGTGCTGTCCTCTGCCAGCATCCCTGGCCATGAGCTGCTCTGTCTGACTTCATTCTGCCACTGACCCACAGATGGTTTGGCAAGGACTCAGTGAGCCAGAAACGAGGAGCAGCAGCCCTTGTCTCCAAGGACCATGTGTTGGCCTGAGTGCATCTCTCCCAGCAGCCCTTTGGTGCATGTGGATCACATTTGCTGGTCCATGCATGTGGATTAAACCCGGTGTATCCCCCACCGTGCGGGTGTGTGCCAGCACGTGGGTCCCTGTGGTCCTCAACCGGTGACACACAACCTGGTGGGGTTTGAAGGGCACATTCCCGGCCTCTGCCTGCACCCCTGGGCCACCCCTCCTGCCAGATGTGCTGACACCTGCTCTCCTTTGCCTCACAGCCTGCTGGAGAGGAAGGAGCTGTGGCGCAAGCAGATGGAGGAGCGGCTGCGAAACCTGCCAGACCCCGACACGCCGCCCGGTCACACCATGATGCCGGACAGCCAGCGGCTGGAGACCCTCGGCAGTCTGAAGCAGAGTAAGAGGAAAAGAAACAGGGATTCCAGCTCATAAAAACAGACAGTCCTAGTCAGGATAAAGGAGAAGAGACATGGGGACACAGATTCCTGCCACTTGGAGAGCTGCCTGGATTAAGGCATATGTAGGCAGGTTGTGAGCTGTGTGCATGGAAAGAGCAATCAGTCAATGTCATGCAGGTTACAGGACTGGCTCTCTGGAGCAGACTTGTCCAGTGGCCCTGATGTTAGGGTTGCTATTGGTCCTAAAATCTTAGAAAGATTTTGGTTGGAAGAGACCTTCAGAAGTTTCTAGTCCAATCCTTGGTTCTTAAAGCTGGAGCAGATCCCTCAGCTCCTCATCCAGCTGAGCTTTAAATAGAAGGATGCTAGGTCCTTGTTCCAGTGCTGCCATTGTGTTCATGGTCATAGCATTAGAAAAAGGATGGATTTCTTTGCTCTTTGACTTACACAACTTGTTTTTTTCTCTTTTTACAGGCCAGGAGCAGCTGATAAAGGACCTGGTTCTGCTGCCAATGCGCGGAGACAGCCTCAAGATGCAGAAGAGGCGGATAGAGCTCGAGAGGAAGCTCTCCCAGATAGATGAGGCGATCAAAATTTTCTCAAGGCCAAAAGTCTTCATCAAGTTGGACTCCTGAGCTGCTGGGGCCAGGTGTGCTGTGCTGCTCTGCCTGAACGTCTTTTCGTTGTGGGCAGGAATGGACATCACTTTTTGGGAGGGAGGGAGAGGAAGCCGTGTTCCAGACCCTGGGCCCATGCAGGTGCCGATGCAGTGTCCAATATGCAGCTGGCATCTCTTGCTCACCTTGCAGTGCTGTATCTTGTCCACAGGAAAGGGAGGGATCTGCCCTCATGAGGGCCCTGCTCAGCAGTGTGGAGAACAGTTGTCTCTGCTGCTTGACTTCTCACAGATCAGCTCTCTGCTCTGGATCTGTGGCATCACCTCTTACTTTCCTCTTTTTTGCTGCTTCTAGAAACTGGTAGGAGGTCTCGTGTGCTGCTGCCTGTGATATTCCTTGTCACCCTCCTTCTCTTGAGCTGGACCATGGTCATGGCTCATCCTGAGCACCTGAGGGCTCAGGGGACAGCTTGGGGACAAGGAAGAGGCACAGAGCTTCAGTGTTTTCAGCCCAGGGAAGGGCTGGGCTGTCAGGGGGGTCTGGTCAGATGTCTGGAGAAGCCTTTGTTTTCTGTGGGGCAGGAGATACTCCAATAAATCATCATTTCCATCTTGCAGTGTGTGTGCAGCTCCCAGTGGGCCCAGCAGGGCCTGAGGAGTGGTGTGGGCAGCAGAAACCAGCAGCACTGGCACAGCACAGGCAGGGGATGCACTGTGGGTTTCACAGGGCTGGGTGCTGGGACATGTGGAGAATGTGCGAAATCCTGCAGGATCTCCATCCACAGGCTGGCAGGACAGGGCTGGGAAGGTGCCATCACGTAGGTGAGCTCACTGCTGCCTTACCTTCAGATGCTGTGCAGGAACCTGTGCAGACCTTTGCAGAGATCTTGCTGCATGAAGCAAAGAAAAATTTAAGCTGTAAGGGATTGCTGGAGGGCTTGGTGCATCTCCTGCTCAGCAGAGGCGTGGTGCCACAGCTTGGAGCCATATCCAGCTGAATTAGGAGAATCTCCAAGGATGAGGTTGCCCCCATCACCTTGCTGGGACTCTGTCTCCAGACAGTGCCAACCACAGGGGGAACACTTTTTCTGCTGAAATCCCATCAAGTTTTCCCTTGTTGCAGCTTGCTCTGTTGCTCTGTCTCCTTTTGCTGCACAGAGTGGGGATACTGTGCATGGATCCTCCAAGCAGCTGCCTTATTGCAGGTGTTGCTCCATCCTGGGCAGGATTTTTTGGGGTGGGGATACTGTGGAGTATTCTAGCCCTGCCTGTGCCACCTGGCACACTGCAGTGCCCTGGGATGTCAGGGCTGACGCCGCTGCCAAGGGCTGGAGAATATTTTGGCACTCAAGGGCTGGAGGAGGTGAGATGCCACCTGGAAAATCACCTCATGTGCCCCTGGGGCCACCTCAGGGCAAACCCCACAGCCAGGCTGAGCCGGCTGGATGAGAGTTACTGGGGGCCATGGGCACAGCCCCCGGGCACCTCCCTGCCCTAAACAAGCCCGGGCTAACCAGCCCTGCTGTCAGATCTGCTCTCTGATCTGTCTGCGCCCCGGCTGTGTGCCATGAGTGTCCTCTGCCCTTGCTGCACTCCCTGCCCTGGCCTGGCTGAGGCTCTGAATGGAGAGTTGATGCTGGTTTTTCAGACCCTGAGAGCTGCAGGTCTTCCTCCTTGCCAGTCCCACCACAAGCCCTTGGCAGCGGTGAGTGCCACCATCAGCTTGGCACTTTGGGAGAAGGACTGAGGGTGCTGGGAGCCCCAGCAGAGCAGCAGGGGCAGGTGTGGACCTCGCCCTGAGTTTGGGGCTGAAGAAGGAGGATGGGGCTGCACTATCCCCAGCAGTGTTTGCAGGGCTGAGTGACAGCCAAGGTGCTGCTGCCAGACCAGGTGTCCCCAGCATTAGTGAGGGCCCTGCAGCGGGGACAAGGTGGAAGTGAGGGGGCCAAGCAAGGCTCACTGCATCAGGCCATCAGGCCAGGTGGCTGCCGAAAGCAGCCTGGACATGTGTCATGGGACGGGCACGATGGGCGCCGGTGGGGTCACCCAGCACCGCAGCAAAGTCACAAGGTGTGCTAAGGTCAAGGCCACCACCCCCAGGCACTGCCTTCCGTGCACAGGGCTGGGGTACCCACCCACTGTCCCCCTCCTCCCTGCAGTGACATGAACCAGGGACAAGCGCGGTGCTTTCTAGAAAAATTTTTACTGTCCATTGCAATATATTAATGATGCATATTTCAATAAAACAATTAAAAACCCCCACTTGCTTGGAAGGGGAGGCAAGGGGGCTCAGAGGGGCAGTGCCCGGCTCGAGTGGGTGCCACAGTGGGGCTCCCGGGGTCACGGGGGGTGGGAGAGGGCAGTGGGCAGCCCCTCTCCACCCCTGCCCGCTGGCCGCATCATCACCCCGGTGTCCACATCCAGCCCGGATCAGCGGAAACCCGGCTGGCCACCGAGTGGCACAGGCCCCTGCAGCTATAGGGTGAGGAGGGTGCCATCCTCCCGTCCACTGCCCCTGCCAGGGCTGCCGTCGTGGCTGCCGAGGGACTGCAGGGAGCCCCGCGAGCTGTGCGGGGACAGGCTCCGCTGGAGGGGTCCGTCCGTGGGGCCCCCGTTGGGGCAGCCCCCAGGGATGTAGTGGGACGCGCTGTCGCTCTCGATGACCAGGTCCCCCTCCTCGTCGCTCTCGGCCGTGCTGTAGTTGCTCAGGTACTGCGAGGCCGGGCTGGGGGTCTGCTGGCTGGGGGTGCTGTCCGTGGACATGCCGGAGCTGCCCGAGGCCTTGCTGCTGCGGATGACGTTGTTGCGCTGGTTGGCCGGCTTGACAGTGATGATGAGGTTGTGGCTGTTGGCCACCATCATGTCCGTCACTTGGTCCAGGGACTTGCCAGCCACATCGATGCCATTCACCTCCAGGATCTCGTCGCTCACCGCCAGCAGCCCCGTGCTCTCGGCCAAGCCGCCCTTCACCAGGCGGGAGATGAAGATGCCGGGCACCTTCTCGACGCCCTGCGGGGCCACGCGCACGCTGACGCCGTCGCGGATGTAGAAGCCCAGCGGTTTGTCGGAGCCGTGCTTGTGGAGCCGCACGCGCCGGTGGGTCTCGGGCAGGATGTCCACGTCGATGATGGAGGAGATCTGGCGGAAGTCCTGGGGCATCCCGATGAGGAGGTGAGGCTTGGCCCGGTAGTGTGCTGGGCGCAGCAGCCCTTTCTTCTTCCGCTGCAAGGAGTTGGAGGCAAAGACGCTGGCATCGGACTCTGCTGTAGGGAGCAAGGGAGGACACGGGTCAGGCACCGCAGCTGCCGGGGATGTGAACGAGTGCCCTTGGCCCCAGGCGCTGGGGCAGCCGTCAGTAGAAGGGCCCTGCTCACAGGTCTCACTGGCTTTTCCTCCCCGATCATCAGCCTGGCTTTCCCTGCAGCCTGTCTCCGCTGGGGCCCATCTCCTGGGATTACCCAGCGTACACAGGCACACAGGCCAGGATTAGTGGGATCGAGGCAGTGATTCAGCCTTAATCACACTTAAAGCCAAACTCTGCAGTTTAACACTAGAGCTGCCAGCCCTGATGGCCTGGGAGCTGCAGCCATGTCCCGGTTTGGGGAGAGAGGAGCCCCCACACGAGTGTGCCGTGGTGGCAGCAAACTCCCTTAGGGCAAGTCCAACCCCAGGAGACAGCACCAGAGTCCCCTGCCCCATTAGAGCAGGGCTATTGCTGGCATGGGTTGGTGATAGCCACCACTGCGTCCTGCAGAACTCTGCCATTCACAAGGACAGACACTCTCCACCTCCTGGAAATTCATCCCAGGGCTGCAGCATCCTCAGGGCCCCTGAATATCCCAGACTGTGATTTGTGCCCATGTCTCTTGTTCCACCATCAGGCACCTTTACACAGGGTTTGACTCCCTCCTTCTGGACTGTGCCCTGGGGCTCTGTGGGGTCCAGCTCCAACCCATCATCCTTGGCCTCACCCACCAGGTGCTGGGGAGTATCCCCTGGTTCCTCTCTGGTTTCTCCCCATCTGTTTCCGTGGGGGAACCCGGATCTGGATGCTCCATGGTTAGCACATTCCCCACAGTGTCCCCCACCAGCATCTGGACCCTGCTCCAGCTGCAGGGGTGCTGGGGATGTCCCCAAGCCCAGGGGACATGGGATTTCTCCCTAGCCAAGCCAGCCTGCCAGGGCTCCTGTCTTATAAATATCTCCCTGCACACACAGCCTTGGCATATTTTTAGCTTGGGGAAGGGCGGCGGAGGCTTTCCCACAGCTATTTCAGCACACAGCTCCTCTCCAAGGGGCGCAGAGTGGCTGGGCCAGGCAGGTCCAGCATGCCAAGGATGAGCCTGATGGTGGCCCTGGCCATGCCCCACACTTTCCCCTGCCCTTCCCATGAGCCTTGGCCCAGCCAAGGAGGGCCAGTGCTGTTGTCCTGCCAGGCTGCCCCGCAGAGATGGCTTCACCCAACAGGGTGACAGCACAGAGGGGAGCCCAGCTGCAGCCTTTGGTTTTTGCCTTGCTGTGGCAGGACTGGCCACTGCAGAGCCCACTGATGGGAGCACACCTGTGTGTGTGCACAGCTCCCTGCACCCGGCGGTGTGAGAGGCTCTGCAGACACATTCCTCAGCGACCCAGACCGGTTCAACGACAGCCCAGCCTTGGGATGACCTGGATCCATTTTAAATTAGCCGTGATTCACCCAGGACTTGCTCCTGGCCTCTCTGCACACCTCCCTGTGGTGCTGCCAGCCCCGCGGCCCCTCTCCTGCAGGCACAGCTGGGTGCTGGGGCTCCCTGGTGCTGCCTGCTCTCCTTCCTTATCATGCTGCCCATGGAGCCAGGCTCTGCCTGCTCCCTCTCCACACTGTGCTGTCTTGGCACACTCAGCTGTGGGCCCTCACAAGCTTTTCCAGCAGCAGACAGGATGGCTCTTGGGAGCAGGAGTGATGCTCCCAACAGTAGCCCTGGCACACCCACCCCTGCACTGGCTCTCCATGTCACAGCCTGGGTCCAAGCACTGGGCCAGGAACGGGGGGTGGCTCGGTGCTGGCAGTGACAGCCCCTGAGCGCACCACGGGCTCCAGCAGCCTGGATCACTGCTGCCAGCCCCCACACCATGTGGTCACAGAGGAAACACATGTCCAGGGCATCCCACACCACCCTGATGCAAAAGCCCAGGAAAACTGGCACAGCAGCCAGGGACGGCCACCAGCATCACCCGTCGCCCAGAGACTTCATACCACTAACATGAGCTGGAAACACAGACTCGCTCTGGATGCTGTGCCGGGAAAACTGTGGCTCTGGGTCAGACTCTGGCTCTGTGAAGTGCTGACTGATGATGCTATGAAAGAGTAAACTTCGGTGCTACTAAACCAAGTGGAAGGGGATGGGTTTGTTTTCCCTGCAAACATGAGAAATACTCAGAGTGTTTGTCACTTGGAGGCTTTCATCATCACCAGGATGCTGCTATCAGGATGTTATCAGGTGTACCTATGCAAGGAAGTGGCTCCCTGGCAATATGCCACTAAGGTAAGGGCAAGCCCCTGGTCTGCCAGGGAGGCACTAAGCCTCTTCCCAACACCAAAAATCCAGCGGCACCAGGCACCCTGAGAGCTCTGCCTCCTCAGGGCAGGGAGCTGGATGGGGTTGCTGGCACAGCACTCACGGGAGTAACACGGGTGTTATCTGGGAGCCCACGCAAGCTTGGCTGGAAAACACGACTTCAAAGGGGTGAATTGCAAGGATCTGCCTTTGCTCACCAGGTTGCACGGGGCTGGGCTGAGGCAAGTGCCCTCAGCTGCCAGGGAGAGCCCATGTGGGTGCCACAACCCTGACAGGGTTCTGGGAGCCTCCCAGTGCCACCATCTCCACATCCATCCACCAAAGCAGTGGCTGGAGGGTATGTGACCAGCCATGCCCTCGCTGGCACAGCCCAAAGGTGGAAGCAGCAGGACCGTGGGCTCATCTCTCTCCATAGGAGGATGCACCCAATGCCCCGCTTACCCTTCTTCTGGATGATGACCCTGAGGAGGGGGTTGGCAGAGGACAGGGCTTTGTGGTAGTTGTCGTCGTTGTTGATGGGCAGGAGGTCACCGTGGATGTCCGTGTAGCCCAGGAGCACATCCACGCGTGGGATCTGGTGCACTGTCTGCAGCAGCTGGTAGAAGTCCTGGAAGCTGCCGGCGCCGGAGCGTTTCATGGCAAAGCGGCGAAATTCAGCGTCGAACTGCAGAGAACGAGGAACAGGAGGAAGAGGAGGGAAAGGGTGACTCTGGGCAGGGCTGGCTCCGGCCGGCAGGACTGATGCAGGCAGGGCACCACAGAGAGCTGCCCCAGGGCAGGCAGAGCCTTGGTGCTGCCGGCTCCTGAGCTCGGCAGCGCCAGTCAGGAAGAGCCTGTCCCAAAAACAAAGTAAAAGGAGCGAAGCCGTTTTTCTGCCCAAACACTGAAGTGATGGGGCAGAAAAATGGCCCCGCGGCAGAGGAAGGACCCTCTGGCCGTACCACCAGCCGTGGCAGACTCCGTGCTGCCAGGAGGCCCTTCCCTGCGACACGGGCTCTGCCGTAGCACCTGGTGAGCAACAGCGCTAATTAATGCCTCCTTCCGTCACGACGAAGGGGAAGCCAATTAAGAACAGGCTGAGGAGCACTGCGAGGATCGCGATGCCCGCGGGGGTCACACCCCAGCTGCCGGGGCAGGCGGTGGCCACCACGTCCTGGGAAGGAGGGCACCCTGCACCCTGCCGGGGGTCCCGGGCAGGCAGTGGCACAGCTGGGCGAGTGCACAGCTGGATAGGGGTGCAGAAAAGGAGCGCACACATCTGAGTGAGCACCGGGGTGCGTGAGTGGGTGGGCACAGGTGGATAATGGTGCATATCTGGATGTGGGCACACATCTGGGCAAGGGTGTGCCAGGTGAGCACATATCTGGATAAGCAGATACGTCTGAGGGAGACCACAACTGGGCGAGTGCACAGTCATGCAGGTGTGCACATCTGGATGCACGACAGGGGCTCGTCTCTTGCTGGAGGTGCACATCTGGGTAATGGCATAGCCGGGGATGAGCATGCCTCGGAGAGCATGCACATCTGGGTGAGTGCACATCTGGGCGAGGTGCGTCCCCGGGGTGACCGCACACCCGCACCGGCGGGGCCACCCGCACACCGGGGCTGCCGGAACGGCGCACCGGCGCCCTGCGCATCTGGCGAGCGCTCCGCCGCGGCGTTCCCACGGCCGCGCCGAGCGAGTCTGCGGCCCGGCAGAGCTCACGGTGGCGGGACGCCGCGGCCACCGGGCCGGGCTGGGCTCGGGGAGGCTCCGGGCAGCGCCGCCGCAGCGCAGGGAGCGGAGAGCCCGCACGGCCTGGCTCCCACGTCGCTCCCTGGTGCGCGGTGCCACCCCACGTGTGCTGCCCGACGCGGGGGCGACGCGCTCGGTCGTGACCCGGCGGAACCGGCACCGGCATCGGCATCGGCATCACCGGCCCCGTTCCCGGGGGGCGCTTACCTTGCTCTTGACCTCGATGACGGGCTCGGCGGAGCGCGCCGGCGTGCGGTGGTGCTTGGCCATGGTGCGGGCCGGGCCGGGCCGCGGGGC
>VWPU01024567.1:0-12060 GCA_013398955.1 Callaeas wilsoni | reverse complement strand
TTCCTTCCTCCCTTCCCAGAAACTGTTGTTTCTCCAGATTTAGAAACCATTTGTAAGAAGAGAAAAATGCACTCAAGGAGCGGTGTCAGCCCCTAGCAGTGGGGTCCTGTCACAGGAGCAGCCAAAGCAATCTCCATGTCAGGTGACACCACCCCATCTCAGACCTGAACCAAGTGACCAGCAGCTGCTTATTCAGAAACACTTGTCAATTTACTACATAGCTATTACAGGAGACCAGTCTGTATCATTTAACCTTTCTTGCCTCCCGCCAAATCTGAGAGCTCTGCATTTTCTTGTGTTTCCTGCCATCTTTGACCTATAAATTGTTGTTTTTGTAACTTCATAAAAACTACAGAAAGCAGCAGTTTAGGAAAGATCCAGTATCAGGCTCCAACCGTGAAGGCACATTTGCTTTGATAAGACTAGTTTAAAGCAACAGTGTATTGTACAAATTGGCATGAAAAAGGTTTTTTTGAAAAGTTACATATTGAACAGAATTAGGCAAACAATTTCCATCTCCTGTCTCAAACACACATCGCTGTTCATTCCAGCCAACTATACAGAAATATAACAGGAGAAAGTCCCAATTAGGCTAATGTCAGCTGCAGAGATGGCTGGATACTTGAGAAGTAACACCCCTTCTGTGGTTCTTAGGCACCTCTCGTAATCCCCACAGGTTTCAAATGCCAAAAGGCCTGCATAGGAGCAAACTCCACTGCAAACAATACTCAAAAGGTCAACCACATCACAGCATGAATCAAAAATCAGCATGCTTTTCAGAACTAGTTCCCCAGAGTGGTTCTCAGTAAATGGATAAAGTCACATGTAACTGAGGGAAGAACAGTGCCTCCCTTCAGAGGAGAAAAAAAGGAAACACTGCCAGTAATGTCCAATATGTTCACACTGCTCAGCTTGCTAAGGCCATCCTCAGATCTGGAACAATTTCTTTGTGGTAGTACTTTGCTAGAGGTAATTTGCCTAGTAATCTACTATGGGAGGTTATTTTCACTATTTTCCTCTCTTTTGCCTGTCCCTTTCTTTCTGTTTGGCTTTTTCTTGTTTTGATTCTTGCAAACAATTCTGCCAAAGAGAGATAAAGAATCTAATGACATGTGAGCAAGTATATTTTCTGACTTACTGAGTCATCTTCCTCTTACTGCTTTCCTTTCATTAGTGCTAAGTGTTTTCTCCTCCCCCTCTTCTGGCTGGTCTCACCATGCCATGGTAAAGCAAACTCAGTACGAGATTCCTGCTCCAGAGATCATCCTATGTTGGGCACAAGCAACTATCCTGAAATAATAAATTCAGAAGGAGAGAAACTTAAGCACTGCCAGCAGAGATCAGGAATGACACTGCCAAAATCCATGTACTGGATGACAGTTGAGCAAAGAACTACATAATCAGATAAGTGAAAACAATGAAAGAAATGAGGAAGATGAAAAAGTTATTTGAGTGTTATATTTAGGATGTGCCAGAACAGGAATCCTGTCTTAATAGAAAATATTCTTCTGCAAATGATTTACACATGAAAAAAAACCAACACCAACAGAGACTTCAAACAGCTAAATGACAGCAGAAATTTAGGACAGTGGAGTCATTTGGCTAGAATCACAGTTTCTGTGTTTTTCTTTAATTTATACCATCAACAATTTAAAAGCAAGAGTCATACATCTAGGAAGAAAAAAAAAGGAACCGCATAACAAGTTAACATGTTTTCATATTTGTGTCCAGCCTCCATTTTCTATGATAAGAAAAGGCACACCACAAAAACGTGCTATCAGTATATTTAAATGCAATTAAAATCCATTTTAAACAAAGTCGCAGATGCAGAATCTTCATCTGTACTTGACAGAGACATTTGTCTCTCCTCAGCATTCAATGTAGTGTAGGTCCTCCTGAAATACATTTATAGCTCTCAACAGTATTTGAAAGATAATTGCAGATTCCAGTAATTTGATCTAGTTCAGAACTTCCTGAAAAAAGAGCAGCATTCCACAAACAACTTATGAGGATTAGGGTCAATTACTATATTGTGTTTTGCCAATGAAAGAATCACATTAAATAATTGTGATCTGTAAAATAATAAATATACTGCTGTACTACATATTACTGCTCTAGTTCTTTACTTAAACATTTTGAATATGGCTGAAATGCATGAGATAAAAAACCCAAAAAAAAACCAAAAAAAAGCCCCAAACTCAAACCCAAAACCAAACAACAACAACAAAAACCCACACATTATTTATTTTCTATGTACTGCTTGTTTAATTCAACAGTTGGTAAAGAGCCACTGGAAATCTTTGGCTGTTACATGTCTTGATTTGACAGAAATTAATTTCTTCTGGTAACTAAAATTGATAAAGGATATCAACTCTAATGTAAAATCTCTCTCTTTTGACACTGTCTTGTGCATCTTTTATCTACGTAAATATTGAATTCATTACCCCTGTAGAAACCAGATTACAATTTAAATTGCAGGATAACCAAGATCATATCAAGAAAAATTCTTGCATGCATCAGCTATTCCCGGCAACTGTTCTGACCAACCATCATAATTCCTGTTAGTAATGGGTTTACATATCTGCTAAAACAAGACTATGACAGATAAACACGCAGGAGATACGGACTCTAACGTATCATTCACACCTGGGGTAGAAGGTGACATAACATATTTGTTTCAGATATGATGCTATTTTCAGACAGACTTCATTACCAGTTTTTATTTAAACAACCATTCACTATTGTTCACCTGAACAGAAATATCACCTCTGTTTTTTTTCTCATACTCTTCGTGTTGTTGGTAATGTCATTTCCCATTTGGTATCTTAATAGAGTTTCAAATTCTTTGAACTTCCAGTCGCATGGAATAAAAAGAATTAGGCTGCACTACCCTAAACTTCAAATGTTGCACTTTATGCCTACAGCGTATTAATTTTTAATTCCTTATAGCCTTGTTCTTTCATGCAAATAAGATTTTCTCAAGAGGTTAAGTACAAGCAATCAAAGTCAACCTCCCAGAACGACATTTGTGTCAACTGACTTGAGCAGCAGAAAGAGAAGGTTCCTGACAGTTACAACACAGAAAATAAATTTATATATTCTTTTTAACTGATACTTTCTCCAACTAGAGGAATTTGTTGTGACAACTTCCACATTTCAGGGTATATCACAATAGCATTAGTGTTATATGTTTTTGCAAAGCATTTAGCACAAGACAAAGAACTTCATGATCTGGCAAAATTAATAAATAGCTGCATCTGCTGTGCATTTTTATGGATTTGTATCAAATCTTTTACCTAGAATTATAATCAAATTCTTGTGGTATTTATTCATTGTCTTGAATAAATTCATGAGCAACTTCTAGCAATAAATGCTTTAACTTACTACTCCTATTCTGACTCTGGTTTTTTTTGTTTGGAAACTCCTAAGAGCATCTGTCACCTCTGGTTTTCATGATTTTCATGATTTCAATTCCATAGGTATTAAATAGACATGATTATACGGTCACCAAAGTTAAGGATGAGGGAAGGATAAATTTGCTCAGAAAGTTCTCAAAGGGTAATACCAATGATTATTCAATTTATCATAAATTGTTTGGGTTTTCAATTGGTGTGAAGCAAACAGCCCCAAGCAGTCTCTCAGTTAAACAGAGTGATCGGAAGATGTATGGCACAGCTCTTTCTATTCTGTCTTTCACTCAACACATCTCTGTAACATGCCAAGGGACTCTGAAAGCAGACTTACCACAGCCATGGTTTTTATTCAAACCTAAGGCTTGCATTCGAAGCCCAAAAGAATCTTTGTGACCACTGTAAACACTTACTTGGTATATACATTCACCAGCTTTGCTGCTGATGATCCAGAAGTATTTGGGAGATCAGCTGTCATGAAAAAACAGAGGCAATTTTGGTGTCTTAATAGTTGACATGTTAAAAGACAACCAAAATAAGCTAACCTGATTATTGTCTCTGTACTGAAAGATAATTGTGTAAGTTGAGCAGCTCCCAAAAGAGGATTTTCCTACTGATTCATTAATTGAAAAGTGAGCTCAAAGACTCACAAAATGTTTGAGGCTAAAAGAGGCCTCTGGAGAGCCAACTCCTGCTAAAGGAGGAACATCTAGAGCAGGCTGCCTAGGACTGTGTCCAGTCAGCTTCTGGGTGTCTTCAAGGATGCAGATTTCAACACTTCTCTGGCAAACTATGCTAGTGCTTAGTAACCCTGACAGTGAAAAAGTGTTCATATAGAACCTCCTGCCTCAGTTTTTGCCCACTTGTGATCTTGTCGTTGGGCACCACTGGAAAGTGTTTGGTTGCATCTTCTTCTCACCCTCCTCTCAGAGATTTGTATACACTCAAAACCCCTGCCACAAACTTTCTCCTCTCCAGGCTAAACAGTCACAGCTTTATGGAATAGTCTTAGAAATTCTTGTCCTCTGCATTTAGAGGAAGAAATTGGGTTGACATTTCTCTGCAGCCAAGTCAAGAATATCTGACCTCCAGCCTACAATCTACACCCATAACAATCAACACAGCCCACAGCTTCCTCACGTGTCACCTCATCCCACAGGCCTTTTTGTACATTCTTTGGGTCTAAGTAGATGCAATGAAGGCTTACATTACATAGTTGCCTGCATGACTTGGAAAGCACTTGCAGAAACCTACAGAATGAAGAAGGCATCCATGTAGGTAAGATGGTTATGTATGAACACTAATGTAGTAACAGTTATGTATGAGCAACAATCAAATAACTGCTACATGATATTGCAGGCATATCATTATAAAAGCTGATTCCTATTGGCTTGTTTGATTAATCTCTGTTGTGGTAAATAACCAGCAAGGTATTGACTAGCAGCCCTTTTAGCCATATATCTTCAGGAAAAGCGCCTTTTAAGAGAAAGGTAGGAGTAACATACCTCAGTGCAGGTAGGTAGACTGAGAAAAGAGAAAAGAACGAGTATACCTTCTTAAGAAGCTTCTGGAGTACTAGAGAATTGATTCTTAGACCCCAAGGCTAGAAATACCTATATGGATCCACAGTGACGAACAATGCAAAATACTGAAATAAAACTTGATGGATTCATAGCTCCTGCCAGTGCACAGCCTCAAAGCCCTCCAACTGAAATGGAACAAAAATACCTCACTTATTAAATGGCTTTTGATTTGGGGAAGAATGAGAGAGAGGGAAAAATCCCTACAACTGATCAGAGATTTGAAATGGGCCTTTTTTTTAGGGCAATCAGCCAAACTGGGCTCTTTTTTTTGTACTTGAAGACTGGAAACATATTACTAAAAAGCGGCTTCAGCATTTTTAGCTTTATCAGAACCCTAGAAGCACAAAAAATAAAGGGACAGGAATAAAACGAGTAGACTCATTTCATTAAAGGAGTGTTTACAAGCAAAAAGACAAAAAAGGAAATATAATTTAGATACCAGAAAGAACCTGATTCATTACTGCTAGACAAATTACTTCCCATGCAGGAAAAAACTCAGATGGATGAATGTACAATTATGTCCATCCATGTCACATTATTAGAAAGTGGGGAAAAATGATAGCATTATTCAGGGCCAGCATTTTTCTCAGAGGAATATCCTCCCAATGACTTCACGTGGGCAGTTTGAGTCTTGTTTACTAATGTAATTTCACACCAGTTGTTGTAGTAACTTTTGTAAACTGCATTTCCCATTGCAAGCATTTTTTCAATAAAATAGAGCAACTTTTTTTCTAGTAAGAGCAAATTGCAATGAAGAATAACTTGACTAATGATAAAATAACCTCACCACTGGTCACAGAAAATTTCAAATACCTTCAGCTATACTCTGATAATATTTAAGATCCTCTTCTAATGGATGCTTGTGGATTTATTAGAAATACAGCTTTCAAAGGTTTAACATTAATTTCCCCAGTGATTTCTTTTTTAATATATGCTCACACATATTATACAGCTTAGAGGAGGAAAAAGCAAAAAAAGGAAAATTACCTTCAGTTTTCAATAATCTGTACTTACATCCTTGCAATTCTTATTTAAATATGTTGTTATATCCTTTGAATGCAACTCCCTGCAAAAGGTACAAGCATCTGCTTTTTCATGGAATTGGGAATGGGTTATTTATCCATAGAGCCAGAATTCCTTTGTTGCAGATGCTGCCGTTAGCCATAATGCCTGTCCAACAGCATCTTGATTACATTATTCTTGGGTTTCTTCGCAAAAATAAACTACTGCTGTAATAACATGACATGAAATGATGATGAAAACTTGTTTAGAAGCTCTCTAGTGACCTTAAGCGTGGTTACTTTGGGATAGGGAAAGGTATAGCATAAAAACAGGCATAAAAAAGTAAAGATCATAGCCTTTCTTCCTTAGGAAAAAGGCAGCACATAAAAATATTCCTCATGGAAGAGTTTTTAATGAAGTTTAATGAAGGGGAAACTAGCAAATTATTTTCTTATTCATACATTTACATCTCTGTTTTTCATACCTCTTCTCCCCTTATAAAGTTCACTTGTTGAAGGGCATGAATAGGGAAGTATAGATTGTCTTATCAGTGAGGCTCTAGAGAGCAAGCATATTACACTACTCATTGACTAAACAAACAAATTACAGATTTTTAACATCAGGAATATATTTTGCGCTTTATTTGAATCTTAATAAAAACAGGGCAGTCAGTGCAGAACAAAATTTGATGTTATGGAAGCAGTAACATCTCATTGGTGGAGTCTGAAGTCCATTCTCATCCCATCAGACTAGGTTAAAAAGAGTAGGAACAGTAGTACTAGAGCTACAGGACAATTAGCAACTTGTGGAATGAAAGGGAACGTAAGGCTGGGAAGTGGGTTAAAAATAGCAGCAACATGGCCTAGGTCTCCTTAACTATCAGTTTCTACACTTCAAAAGAAATTACTGTAAATCTTTCTCATGAGAAAGAATCTATGGAACGAGAAGTGGGAAAGTTGCATGCTGTGTCAATAATGAGTCTGATCACATGGAGCTCTTTGAACTTAAGGATTGAGAGCTCATGGGTGAAAATTAGAGAACAAGTCAACAAAGAAAATTTTCTTGTTAGTGTCTACTACAGGCCATCTGATCAAGAAGAGGAGGTAGATGAGGAGTCCCTTTGTCAACCTTGGGAATCTCCTGCTTGTAGGCCCTGAGCCTGGTAGGGGACTTAAACTGACTGTAACATCTGGTAAAGTGGCCCAACAAACTGCCAGTAGTCCAGGAAACAGCTCCACTGAGGACAGCTTTCTAGAATGGGTGACGGACACTCCAGCCAAAGAACAGTTATTGCTGAATCTGTTGCTCATTAATGCAGAAAAACTTAAGTGAAAGGCCAAGACTATAGGTAGTGTGAGCTGCAGTGGTGATGCCCTCGTGAAATTCTGTTATTCCTAACAGCCAACAGGGCTTCCCTAAGGGGGAAATGTGCCTGGCAAATTTGGTGACCTTCTACGGTGGGGTTAGAGCATTTGTGGATGAGGGAAGTCATCAGCCTTGAACTGTGCAAAGCACTTCACACTGTCCTCCACAACATCCTTGTCTCAACATGGATTTGACAGGTAGAGCACTCAGTGGATAAGGAACTGACTGGTTGATTCGACTCATAGAGGTGTGATCTATGTCCAGGTGGAGACTAGTGATAAGTGGTGTCCCTCAGAGGCCTGTATTGGGACCAATATTATTTAATACCATTCTCATTGACATGGACAGAGAGATCAAGGGCAACTTCAGCAAGTTTGCTGACGACACCAAGCTGCATGGTGCAGGTGACATGCTGGAGGGAAAGGGTACCATCCAGAGGGACCTGGACAGGCTTGAGACGTGGGCCTGTGTGAAACTCATGAAGTTAAACCAGGTCAGTGCAAGGTGCTGCACCTGGGTCAGGGCAATCTCAATCACAAACACAGACTGGGCAGAGAATGAATTGAGAGCAGCTGTAAGAAGAAGTACTTGAGGATTTGAGATAGCTGGTGGATGCAAAAATGCATATGAGCTGGTAACGTGCACTCACAGCTCAGAAGGCAAACCATGTCCTGGGATGCATCCGAAACAGTGTAGCCAGCAGGGCTCTGGTGAGAACCCACCTGGAGCAATGCGTTCAGCTCTGGGGTCTCCAGCACAAAAAAGATATACCCACCTTCTCTAGTGGGTTCAGAGCAGGGCCAAGAATAAGATCAGAACATCTACCATTTGAGAAAAGGCTCGGAGAGCTGGGGTTGTTCAGCCTGGAGAAGAGAAGGCTCCAGGGAGACCTTAAGAACAGCTTTCCAGTACTCACAGAGGGACTACAGGAAAGACAAGCAGGGGCTATTTATCAGGGCATGAAGTGACAGGACAAAGGGTAATATATTTAAATGGACAAAGTGTAAGTCTAAATTAGCTATTAGGAAGAAAATTTTTACTGTGAGGGTGATGAGGCACCGAAACTCTGTCCACAGGTGCTGTGGATGCCCCACTTCTGAGAGTGTCCAAGGCCAGGTTGGATATGGCTCTGAGCAGCCTGGTCTAGCGGAAGGTGTCCCTGGCCATGACAGGCAGGGTGGAACTACATTGTTCTTAAGGTCTCCTCCGATTCAATGATTCTAGGATTCTAATTTCCTGCCAAAGTCAGAAGCAGATGCATAGCACAGGCTCTACTTCCAAGCGCAAGCCATCCCTCTAGACAAATAAGAACAAAAAGTTGCATTCAAGTTCTTTATGTTTCTCAGAACAGAGAAAACACTTGTGCTTAAGCCTGAATAAGAAGCAATACAACCCAATAGGAATGGATTTCAGAGAAAAATTGCTAGTAGCCTGACATCCATACTGTATGCTAGAGGAGTAATTTCTAGAGTCTAGCTGTAGTTTTGTTCCATGGATTACAGATTCAACTGTTGTGAAACTGCTGAAGTCACATATACGCAGAGCAACTTGACATTGCTTTTTATCTACCATTTTTCTGCACAGGCAGCCTTTGAGAATGAAGAAGGAGCTCCCACAGAGCTCCTACAGAGCTCCCACTACCCACTTACATGGGCACATGTCAATAATATTCAACAATATGTGAATAAGATTAATTAAATCCAGGAAATAGTAGGAGAAAATTTACCCAACTTACAGGCTCTACAATGTTTATATTTCATTTTAGTGGATTAAGCAGCAAAACTCACATTTTTTTGAATAATCATGTAGGCATGCTAATACCCAAGACAAAAAGGGCACATGATGTTGAAGAGATGTTTTCATCTGAAAAGAAGCTAGGCTTTGACAGTGGGCTTTTATGTACAATGCAGTGGTTGTACAAATAACGCAGTGGAGTTAATTATCACTCAGCACAGCTGCAGACTTAGAGACCTACTCCTTACAGGCTCTAGTTCATATAGATTTTACAAACTTAACTGCATCTTCCAGATTTTCAAAGATATGTCTGATTAGGAGATGAGATCACAAGTTTAGCAGGCTATTTAAAGAACATAAATCAATCTTAATTTTTTAAAATGAGATCTTTTCCTTATTCTTTAAGCAAATGTCTTACAATCATGAGGGAAGGATGGTATAAAGAATTCTAATTTTTTGAAGTTCAACCTTCTTTTAATGTTACTGTCACGATTCTTTTCCCTAGGAATTTTCACACCATTTGATGTGCCTACATAATCCTTCTAGGTCAAATTCAGGTTTCATTTATCTGTGGTAATTTCTTAGAGTTAGTCCTCACTCCATTAAAAATCAATAGCAAAACTTGTATTTACTTATCTGGGCATAGATTTTCATCTGAGTTTCCTTTACTTACATCTGTTGGAGGCACATCAGATTTAAATTTAGGTCACCAGAAGCAACTTAGCAGTTGTAGAAATGAACAGGTATCTGTGGTCATATGCAGTGTATATATTCCAGTTCATACTGTAATAGCACTTTATCATTTATTTGAATGTCATTAAATGTCACTTTTTATAAGCCAAATTGAACAAGACAGAAATTAATTTTGTTAAAATTTGAAAGAGCCATTTACACAATCAACAATTCACATGCAATAAAACATACATTTCTTACATGCCAAACATGATTACAATTTTCACTATTTAAACAAATTATTTATGAAATCAGTTCTCTTGGGGATAAAACAATCACTGATGTAAAATATACGATAGCTACACCTAAAATATATTTGCAAAATGTTAAGAACTGCTTCTGTTTCAAACAAATCAAGTTCCACAAGAAGAGACTGAAATTATACAAGGTCATCTACTGATTGCTACTAGGCCATCTACTTACTGCAATATTTGTACCATCTTCAAGCTAGATTAAAGTAAGCAAAATAAAATTACCTGCAAATTTAGTAACTTGCCACTCTATTCTAATCTTCTTTGCAAGTTTCATCTCATATTTGTTAAGCTTGTAAAAATAATTAGAGAGAGACAGAGACACAGTTATAGATTGAAAGTGAGAGATAACACTTTGGCCCTCTGGGGAAAAGGGAAAAAGCAGCACTGCCTAAAAACGTGTTCTACTGAGCTCTTTCTGGTATACTCATCAACAATGATCAGAAAGTGCCTTCCATTGCCTGGTTACGCACATACAGTTTCTGTGGTTGCTTCTGTATGAAAATAGTTGCAGGGCGTTTTTTGTTTGCTAATAGTGATCCTGTGATTCAAACAAGCCACAAACTGCCAACATTTTCTTTCCATTTTAATTCCACCTATATGTATTCCACATCTTCCACTCCATACGAATCTTACAGTGTATGAGGTCAAACTACTTCAGCACAGTAGCAGTGGGATTATTGAGAAAAAAAATCAGAAGCATCTAAAACATAGAAATAGTTTTGGGCTTTACCGAAGGTAAGGATCAAGTCGTTAAACACCTTGGTGAAAAAATTTCTAACAGAATGGAGAGTGGGCAAAGAAATCCCGTTGCAAAGCAGGAAAACACAGAAGGAAAATTCTAACTTCCACTCAAGCTCCAATAAGAACAAAGAAGTAAGACCAAACATTTTTTTATGCCCCTTTGGTTTGGTATGAAGTTCTACCAACACGCAAATGAGAAAAAGTTATTTCTCTGCACAGTCCTGTATCTACACCTTACACTTTTTTTCCTATCAAAAACAGTAGTTTGTTTTCTGCTCTTTATTTATCTTATCAGCCCTTTTTTTTATCCCAGGCAATAGATAAAGTAATTTCAGTGATGACAGCTGAAGGCATATTGGTTTTTTTTCCCTAGTTATCAAATACTGGAGTCCTTATCTAAAAGCTTCTGAAATAGTTTTCCATATTTTTAAAATTATATTTCTCACCTGTCCGTTGTCCTTTTTGCTACAATACTGCTCACACAGAAATATCCTTCCCTGATGCAAAAATACCTGTTAATATCTACAGTGCCTAGTCTCATTCAAGATTTATGACAGCTCAAAACATAAAGGAGACACAGTACGCACATTTCCCAGGTAGCCACATCCAAGAGTGCTCCTAATGATGGCCAGAATTTTAAAATTTTTTCTCAAACACATCACACTCAGCACATAAAACATTCAGGAAAGGATCAGAAGCAACAAAGTGATACCTACGGGAGTATGTCAATGCCAGTAGGGGAAAGCAGTGATAATCACACTCAAAAAGAAAAAGGTAGGGGAAATCTATGGGGCAAATTGCTATTTCAAATCAGCTCCTTCTATGTCAGCTTCCCTGGTCACAAGGAAGATGATTGACAATGCACCTGTTCCTGTTGCCATTACAGACATTAAAGCCAAGGATTCAGGAAAGATCTGGCAGCAGAGGGCATTAAAATGGTATTTAACTTGGAGTTAAAGCATGTTCTCCAAATGTGAAGTAAAATCAGATACTTAGGAAAAGGCACATATATGAAAAAGAAAAAAAGCTACACAGATAAACAAACTACCTGACATTTATCAAGTACAGCTTCCAAATTTATCCACCACTTTTGAAATCATGTTCAAGTACCAACAAATGCTGAACATGAAAACCAATAATCCATGAAGACATGATCATACCTGTATTAAATGCACACCTGAAAAAAATTAGAAAGACAAAAGCTTAGAGATCATAATTATCTCGGTTTGGACAGGTGTT
>VWPU01024559.1:0-19899 GCA_013398955.1 Callaeas wilsoni | reverse complement strand
CGGGGCAGCGCCTCCGTGCCGGGGCAGCCCCGCCGGGACTCGGCCGCCCTGCGGGCGTCACGGCTCTGCGCACGCGCCCCGCGGCGCCGCGCACACTTCCGGGTCACGGCGGCCATGGAGGCCGGGCAGGGACCCGGCCCCGGCGGCGACGCGGCCGAGGTAATCGCGCTGGCTCGGCGCCGCTGCCGCGGGGAAGCCTGGTGGGGCTGGGGGCGGCGAGGCGGGGGACGAGGCGGCGGGCTCGGGCCAGGGAAAGGGATTCCTGTCGGCCGCCCGGCCGCCCCTGCCCTGAGCTCCCCGCGGGGACGGTGCCCTTGAGGCCGCTCGGGAGCCGGGCGGGGGTCCTGGCAGGAGGTAAGGAGGTGTTCATGTCCGACCGCGAGCCAACAATGTGCTTAGGTACCAATGGCATCCTGGCCTGTATCAGGAATAGTGTGGCCTGCAGGATCAGGAAAGTCACCGTCCCCCTGTACTCGGCGTTGGTGAGGCCACACCTCAAGTGTCGCGTTCAGATTTGGGCTCCTCATTTCAGGAAGGACACTGAAGTGCTGGAGCATGTCCAGGGAAGGGCAGCGGAGCTCGTGAGGGGTCTGGCGTACAAGTCTTACGGGGAGTGACTGTGGGAGCTGGGGTTTTTTAGCCTGGAGAAAAGGAGGCTCAGGGAGACCTTATCACTCTCTACAACTGCCTAAAAGGAGGTTGTAACCAGGTGGGGATCGGCCTCTTCTCCCAGGCAACTAGAGACAGAACAAGAGAACATAGCTATTAAGCTGTGCCAGGGGAGGTTTAGATTGGACATTAGAAGGAATTTCTTTACAGGAAGGGTCATTAAATATTGGAATGGACTGCTCAGGGAGGTTCTGGAGTCAGCCGTCCCTGGCGGTGTTTAAAGAAAGACTGGACATGGCACTTAGTGCCGCTGTCTAGTTCACAAAGTGGTGTTCAGTCCTAGATGACCTCAGAGGTCTTTTCCAACCCAGTTGGTTCTGTGATTCTCAGTTCCCCTGGTGCCAGTGGCCTTCTCACAGCTGTGCTTCTCCTGGCCGGCCAGTGCCTGGCAGCGTGCTCGGTGGCACGGCTCTCTCGGTGGGACAGGGTCAGGCACCTCCACACAAACCTCTCACACGCTGGCGAAACAGCTGGTCATCTCTCGCAGAATTACATCCGTGTGAACCAAAAACACACGCTGTGTCTTTGAAACCCTGAGAAATACTTCAAAAAGGCACTTATTGACCTGTCAGATTTCAGCTGTTTTGGAAGGCTGGTTGGAGGGACCAAAGCAGGCTTTTCTGAAATAAAGGGACTGAGCTGAGTTGGGATCTGACTATGCACAAAGTATTTTGTGCTCTCATGTGATTTTTAGAAGCATTGGATTTTTAAAATTATATATTTCATGTGACATTTATGGACAAAAGGCACTGGTTTCTTAAGTATAGCTGGGTGAAAGTACAGAAACTACAAGATGTGAAAGTTAGACGTTAAGTTTTTTGATTGAAAAATGCCCCCAAACTGTTCTTTTATTCATTCTTTTCTAATTTATTTCCCTAATGAAAGAGGGAAGTACCTAAGCCTTATGTTCCGACAGAGGAGGAAAGAAGGCTCCTCAAGGAATGTGCTGAAGAGAGTTTCCGGTATAGAGGTAAGTTCACTTTGCTGGTAAACTTGGTTGCTTTCCTTCCACCTTAGCTTTTGCTGTTATCTGAGGCATTACGGAGGGCCTGGGTCAATATAGCACAACAGTGCATTAACAAGCTTCACGTGCACTAGAACTGTGTCCCAGCAAATGCTCATACATGTAGTATTTACAAGAGTTTGAAGGGCAAGAGTTTAATAAAAGGTGCAATATAATTTCTAAGTTTCATGCTTTATGAAAAGATCTCTTTATATTTTAAGTTAATGTGCTTATTAAAACTCTGAACATAGATCTAATAATGAGTCTCATTTATATTACTGGATTTTCTTTTGTTATTTCTGCATTTTTGTTTTCAATTTTTATTGTTACCTTTAGCATGCAAGAATAAAATAATTTAACTTGTAACCATTGCTTTTCATCTTTATAGAGACTTGTGAAGAGAACAATATATAAGTAGTCACTCTGTTCAACTTTTGGAGAAAATTGTTGTGTCTGTGCATAGCCAGATGTTTGGGCATGGTTTCTGTAACCCAAAGGTTCAAGGCATATTTGATATTTATACACCTGGTGACGAGGTTTGAACAAGCCTTCTGATGTGATTGCTGCCTACCGTTTTACCACACACTAGTAGGTTGCTCCTGATGCTGGTAGGTGGCTTGGCAAAAATCAGGATGGATGAAGAATTTAGCAGCCCATTTGCTAGTATTAGCACACTGGAGCTCTGATTTCTCATGGAAGCCAGTACTTTAAGGGACAGCTCCTAAGGCACTGTGATTTTGAATTAACAATTCAAAGTTCTGTTTTGGCTTTCTCCAATGGTTAGGCATTCTCCTCATCCGCTTTTACTTAAATACTTGGAAATCTTCAGCATATTTGCTACAATGTAGCCATTTTCTGTATAATTTTTTAAGTGAAAGAGGCAGATCCATTAGTGGTACAACAATGATTGGTTATAGTTTATTGATAATCTCTCTTCTGGAAGACAAAGAGGGGAGAGAGTTGTTTGTTCCTGAGCTGTAATTGGAGTTACTAGTGTTTAATCACATTATCATGTAAGTTCAAACACTTAAAAATTCACACTACAACCTTCAGCTTTGTCCTTCACACCTCTAATCTTGCTAACGAAATCAAATCATACTGATAAAACTTTTTCCCCATAAAACAATTTTGACTAGGGTACATTATATTACCATCCTTATGTGCTGTTGATATATCAGCCTTCCATTATTTTCCTTAGAATTATTTTGTTCCTGAAGCAGAAAAAGTACTCTTTGCCCATAGCATTGATATTTTCTGATTTATTAAGTTTGCTTTGTTGGGGTTTTTTCCCTCTAGTTGAATAATTCATATTAATTTTTAGGTATGAATCCAATTTTCATTTAGCTATTATTCTTTTTATTTTTAGTTATAATTTAAAGTCAATTATATGCTCACATACTAGTATAACCTGGTTTTGATATCTGGAATATTTGTGTTAGGTCTATAAATAATTTTAAACTTCTAAGGGTTAGACTGAAATCCTCTGTAATAAGTTCCTTTTGAATGTATTTTTCTTAACATACCCTCCCTCCCCTTGTTTTGTTAGGGGTTTTTTTGGTTGGTTGGTTTTGGTTTTGTTGGTTTTGTTTGTTTTTGTTTTACAATTTAGTTTCAAATCTGTGCTGTTGGTCTATATCTCAGAAAATCTAGAACTGTAAATTTTGGAAAATATAGGTCTGGAATCTCTAAATCATCAGATTTTTAATATCTAATCAATTAGAAGGTTTTATTCTCTGTTATGAAGTTTTGCTGTAATCTTGCTTTGAACCAAGGAGGCAATACTTCTTAAAAGTGACATCCAGTCACATGTGCCCTGAGATGCTGGTTGGACTTCTTACCTAGTTTAGACCTGTCAGAATTTGTGAGAGAATAAACTGTTAATTTGCACAGTATTCTTTAATACTTTGCTCTCCAAAAATGTACTTTGTCTTCAAATATGAACTTCATTAGCAAATTGTCTGCATCAAAACACTACAAGTATCTAGCGCTGTTGCAGAAATTTCTCTCCTAGAAGTCATTGAGGCTTTTTGTAACATCTACATTTTCAGACTTGCATGAAGTTAAATTTCATTATAGCATATCTAAATCTTTAATGTAAATAACTTTAGTCTTCTGCTGTGTTTGTTACTTCATTGTCCCTATATCTTGTGCAGGGATGGTGGTCTTTATGAACAGTTGCACAGTTAATCTTCCCAATATAATAATTATCATTGCTTGGAAGAATTCCTCTTGTTTTTTGCACTCTCCAAATGCTTCTTGCCACCTAAAGTCTTTCAGTATAATAAAAATTGAAGTGAACTGTTAGGCTGGTTGTGATAGGCAGGGATAGTCTTCCATAATGTTGTTTTCTCAGCATCCCTGACCCTAACCTCAGGTTGTATAATTTGATCTGTAAGCTACAGAAAAAACTGCCATGTTCTTTAATTTGCTGGTGAATAAAACATGACCTAATTTTAACCAATCTGATTTATAGCTCTGTAAGAGTTAAACTTTTTCCAAAGTTCTTATGTTAAAACATCAAGAGTTTTGGTTATCAAAAATTTTTAGAGGCACTTGGCCTCTATATAACTTCCTCCTGTCGTGAAGAACTGTGGATGCCTCTCTGGCTAAAAGTTCTGCACCTTGATGCTGTAGCAGTTGTAGCTAGACCTGCAGTCTTGTCTGGAGAGCTTTATGCCATCTGACACTGGTTTTTGTATTTTAGGAAGCATGAAGTATAATGCAGGCAGGATGACTCATTAACTAGTACCACATAATTTGTAGTAGGTCTTAAAAAACTGGAATTGACAATGTTTGGTAATTTATATACAGTTTGTTAATTTTTTATATATATATCTCCTTATGTTCTTATACAAATGAGCTTAGGAAGGCATAGCAACTCTCATTTTATTGCATATTTTGTTAAATGTGATTGAAAATATTGAAAATTGTATTTTAAGCAGCTTTTTTTCTTCTTCACAGCTTTTCCTTTGGCTGCAGTGAGCATGCTTGGTACTAGTTTCCTAATTAGAAAAGGTAAAGTGTAAAAATACTTCTGTTTCATTTCAATTTGCTCAGTTGAAATATCTTTCTGCTGTTAGGAAAGTTATTATGATAATATAATGTCCAATCTACTTGTAACTAAAATAAGTTCAGACTCTGCAGCTACATGATTTGCAGTTCTTCAACATAAAGAAGGAGCTGAACTTGAAATCAAGGTCATGTGTGTTTTATGTTGTGTGACAAGTGCAATATCTCACTGATTATGAAACAATATGTTCTCAGTGTGTAATAACCCTGTGATTAAATATGATTAAAGAGATAATTCCTAGATTTTTTAATTTTATGGGTGATTCAGATGTTAGGGTTTTTTATTTTTCTTTAGTGCAAAGTGTAAAAGAGTAACCTGCTACCTACAAACATAACTACAGTTGAGGTTTTTCAACTTAATATCTGATTACATATATCTTATGTAAAATAATATATCTTATCTTAATATCTGATTTCATCCTGATTTTCAGGTGTTCTAAGAGATAGCTCAAGATTTGGCTCTTTTGTTAAAGTTGCATGTAAGTAAAAGTTACATATAAATTCAGCTTGTATTTATATTTATATTGTGTTGCACAGATATAATTCCCCTGAGACTTGCTGGCTAATTCACTGTGACTCGAGTTGGCAGGGACCCATAAGGACCAGAGTCCAAACTCCCTGCTCCTGACAGAACAACCTAAAACTACACCATGTGACTAAGAGTGTTTTCTAGATGCTCCTCGAACCCTAAGAGGCTTGGTGCTATGACTGCTTCCCTGGGGAGGCGGTTCCAGTGCCTGACAACCCTCTCAGTGAAGAACCTTTTCCTAATGCCCAGTGTGAACAATGGTCTTAAGCTAAAAGAGGAGAGATTTAGATTAGATGTTAGAAAGAAATCCTTTACTGAAGCTGGTGAGGCACTGGACAGGTTGCCCAGAGTAGTTGTGGATGCCTCATTCCTGGAAGTGTTCAAGGCCAGGTTGGATGGGGCCCTGAGCAACCAGGTTTAGTGGGGGGCATCCCTGCTCATGGCAGCAGGGTTGGAACTAGATGATCTTTAAGGTCCCTTTGCAACCCAAGCCATTTTATGATTCAGTGATTTATTCACTGTCTGAATTTGTACTGCACATTTTGGACAACTTTTGTTTATAAGGTTTGTATAAAATTGCTTGATAAGTGTAATATAATCATTTACAATAAAAACATTGTAAATAGATACTGTACAACCTTGCTTTAGACTACATTGCCAGAATACACCCACCCCTCCCTTCCTAATTTGAAGGTCTTTATTCATGTATCTCACGTGTCCCATTCAGGCTATTTTAATTACTTTTTTTTCCCCTGGACATTATGTATGTACAATTGTAGGAAAGCAGCGATTTCATGTGAATGATTTTTGGATTAAGTATAATCAAAAATAAATTATTAACTTAATAAATTAACCTTTTCAATGTAATACAGGACAGTAAAACAGGAAGTTGCCATCTTGCCAATCTGCGCAGATACAGCCAGTTTACTTCAGTGGGAAGAGGGTAAACCCCATGATTTGTGGTCAAGGAAGTGTTGTTTAAGCAGATAAATGAATGTGAGAGACTAGGGCTCCAGTTGTTTATGCTAAATTCTGGTTACTTTCTTTGAACACCAAACAATGGTATAACACAAACATTTCTAATAAATAATAGAACTATAAATAATATAACTGCTGTTTCCCCAATCACTCCTACACATAAGGGCCACGTTCTTATTTAATAGAAATAATTTATTGAAATCGGGGGAAAAATAAGGTGCAGCTGGGCTGGCCAGGATGTTCTGCCTATAGGAATTACTACACTTTCCTCAGCAGTTTTCTAGGTACTCTGACAATTTACTGAAACTTCTAGTTAGTCGTGGCTGATACACTACATTGACAGCATCCCCCTGAACACAGCACAGAGCTATTGGTCCTCTCTCTTTGACAAAGAAGGGGAAGATTCATGTGTCTATATGTACTTCATGTTAGTCTGCAGTGGGTCCTGGCCATGTCTGATCAGCTTCTCTAAGATCTTGTCACAGTGAATGTAGAAGCAGAGAACAATACCTGATTTAGTGTGCTAACTTCAAAAATGTGGATCATCTGGCTGTAATAAAATAAACCAAATACTTTAGCCAATAATTACTTTGAGTGAAACATCTTCCAGAGAGATACTTCCCCTCTTCTTTACTGGAAGGCCTCAAAAAAAAGAGATTGTCTCTTTGTAATTTATGCAAAAGAGTAATCAGCTTTTCTGTTAAGCTTTATTTTGCTAAATATTTCATTTTAATTCTTCTTAGGCCGATCTAAGGGCTTGTAATTTTTCTCTTTGCACATATTTATTGTATTTGAGGTGTTTGGTTTTTTTAAACCTGCTAAACAGCTAAACCCTTATATTCCTCATTTGTAAACGTCACTCTGGCTGTTCTTCTCCATTCCCTTGGAAAAGGACTTTTACCCTTCTTTTGGAAATAAGACATTAGAACAGGAATCACAATTTCAGTACCAGTACAGCAGGCCAGGGTAAAAATCCCCTTTGTATTGATTCCCAGGCAATGTAATCTACAATTGAGAATTGCAAGAGTTAACTAACGGTAGTTAACTCTTTCCTGACGTAAAAATAATTGAGACTCTTAGTCTGTATATTTAGGAAATACTCATTGCACATTAAAGGAGGGTCTAGTCATTTTCTCCTACAAAGTCAACAAGAAAACTGTTAATTCCCACTGAATCCTTCATACGCCACTGGCCCACTCATAAAACTTGAAGAAGCCAGTTGATTGAAATCATAAATTTTAAGCCCAGAACGAGCTATCTCAGTAATTTGTTCTAATGTCCTTTGCAGCAGATGGAAGTAGCTCATGCACTAAATTGAAACTGTTTGCTTAGGGATTGCAAGGGTTCAGCTAATTCAGTTGTTTGCCCTCTGGCAGCCAGATCACAGAATCTTTTGCAGAAGATACTGAGCCTACTGCTAAGTTTATTTAGACCTCTCTTCATACTGGTGAAAGCCTTTTCAGGATCTGACTGCTCTAATGGATTACATTAACAGAATTTACCTGTATTTATTTATTTCTGACTAGTTTATCATCTTTGATAGTTAATTGTGATATCTGGATCTTGGGAAAAAATGATGCAATTCTTTTTCTTTTTTTTTGGTCACCTTTCATTCATCAAGTACTAGCTGAAATCATCTGATGCTCACACCATGTGTAAATCATTGCTTTATGTCTCTGTTCAGCTGTTGCATTTGGTTTTAGTACCCTTTGTCTGCAGAAGAAGCAGAGATGATTACTGCTTGTTTTTGGTTTAGATCTAAACTGGTTTTCTTTTATTCAAGATACTACATGATTTATTTGAAATTATTATTTTAAAACTATGTTGGATATTATAGTACAGCATATAAACCCATCTTCTTTTCTTTTTAAAAAGTTGCTGGAATGTGTGGATACCTGGCTGGAAAGATATCCTACTTGCCAATCTGTAGCGAGAAATTTAAGAAACTGAAGGATTCCCCAATAGGAGATGTTCTACGACAAGCTCAGAGGCATAGTTCACCTAAGTAAGAATTTAAGTCTCTTTTAAATTTAAAACATATTCTGAATAGAGTATTTTAAACACTAACAAATCAATACTACTTTTGCAGCTTCCCAAACCCTTCAGAGCTGCACCTTCCCACATTCCCCATTACCTCAAATCTACCGCTTTCAGGAATCTGTATTCATATCAGTTGGCAAGCTATAAAATATGTATTTTGAGTTCTTTACATGAAACTGATCACTTTGAGGAGCAGAAAAAGAAACGTTTTACTTAGCAAACTGTATTCCTTGTAAAATTAAAACTGTTTCCCATGGAATTTACTTACAGAAGTGTGACAGCACAAGTTGCCTCCTTAGTTTAGAACTAAACTAAATTAACTGAAATAAAATAGTGTTACATTCTGGAAGTTTTTCCCATAGTTTAGTTTGATTGAAGTAGGAAAAGGGTGGAAATGATTTCAGTGTTTATCAAAGGAAAGAGCTCAGTAAACAATATCAGTGCAGGAAGAAGCATGGTGGTCAAACTTACTGCTGTTTGTTTAAGTCCTTTACATCTGTAACAGCATTATGCTGTACATATGAGAAACTCATCAGGTTCTTAAAACTATTTCCTGTTTTCTTCCAGAATGTTTTCTACTTTAACTAGTTTTTAATTGCAAACCGCTTTCAGAATATGTCACTTAAATCCTTGATTCAAAACTGAGAGAATAGTGTTTGGATAGTGAGTAGTAGTCCTCCTGTGTATGTGCTGAGATTTGTTAAATGTTTATAAAGGATTTGCTTAAATTCTTAATTACACTATAAATTCAGATTTATGACAGTTTTTATTTTGGCTGCAAGATTTACCTTTATTCTGAAATGTTTATGGTTTTATGACATCAAACAATTTTAGGAGTTACCACTTCATACACTTACTGCATAGAATCAGCTGAATTGGAGTTGGACTTGTCCCTTCACCCCTTTCCAGTTTCTAATATGAAATTGTCATGCTCATTAATTGTGTTTACATGAGAACTTGTTTAAGTACCATCATCTGCCGCACCAATAAATTCCTTCAACCGTTAATGGCCCATTTGTATCTGTAAAGCTTTATTTCCTAAGTGATAAATTCCTTTTCCTTGGTTGAATAAATAATTTAAATTCATTTCAATTGCATTATTATCCATACACGCTACCCTTTTAACCCAGCAACAGAAATCATTACACTTTCCTGGCATTGTATGTCTACTAATTAACGTATTTTGCTAATTTGATTTGCAGTTAAAAATTTGTAGGGAGCTAAAAGATTAGATAGTTCTTTAAAGCTGTGTTTGCAGATATTTTAAAAACATAATTGAGGCAATGAAGTGGCTTTGCTCTGTATGTTTATTATGAGAATTAAACAAAGACAAATTGCAAATGATTTTCTTAGGAAATAAAAAGTGCAGCTAAGCAGAAATTAAAAGTAAAAAAATGAATAAATATTCTAGAGATGTTCTAGTGGCACGAAGTGGTGACATTCCTGATAGACGAATGTGTTGTGTAGTGGCTTGCAAGGCCATTCTAAGAATATGGAGAATACTTTAAAATATCTGGCACCAATTTCCAGAATATTCTTTATATTATATTACCTTTCTCTCTTAAGAGAAAATGCGTTAATATTTTTGCAGAATTCAGCAACGTGATTAATTTTCATAATTTAATTTCCCCAAGATAGCTGTTCATTCTCCTTCTGCTGTTAAGTACTGATCAATTACAGCACCTTCTAATGATGAAGAGTTTTAAATATCAAATTCTTCCTAAAAGGCTTTTAAAATTAACTATAGTTCATACTACCACTAGTTACATGGGCACACTGTGTAATATTTGTGTCTGATGTGGGGCGTTTTTGTCTGAAGATTCCTTGGGAAAAAGGATTGTAACTTCAGTCTTGCAATGTGCAATATGTTTTATCTCTTTTCACTCCTGTTCTGGAGGTATGAGCTAAGATTCTGTGAGGAAGGGAAGAATGTTGGGGAAGAGACTATAGAAATTTTTGCAATGTAAAGAAAACACCCAAAACATCCCAAAAATTTTTTAAGATGATGATTCAGTTGGAAACTAAACTATGTAAAATGAAAGAACATTTTCTTGTATTGCAAGTATTGTTACTCTTACAGTTCCATTTTTAACTTTAGTATTTTTGAATTTAATATTTAGTTGTGCTCTTTTCCAGCCGTTTCAGTCGTAAATCTGAATTTTCAGATGTACCTTCTCAGTCATTTACTGAGTCATCTTCTCCAAGAGCTGGATTCCCACTTTCTTCTAGCTATTCAGATGATTACAGCTCAACAGATAGAGCCCTCTCAAGTTATGAACCCATTCCATTCAGTGCTTCCCTGAATGAATCCTCACCTACAGGAATTACTGATTACACTGTTCAAGGTGAGTCTTAGTATTTAACAGTTTGTGCTGCAAAGACTCTTGCCTTTCTTTTAGATACTGTTCTCACTAAACTATGCATTCTCACCCTATGCAAACAAACATGGCACAATATAGTGGTTTTGAATGAAAGAGCTGAAAGAATTACAAGAATTGTTTTACACAGAAGATGAATATAAATTTTATTTTGTGTTCTAACTGTAAACTAGATTCAGGGTTTTCTAGCTGAAAATTGCTTTAATTGCAATTAAAGATCCTGAATTAACTTACAAGGTGTAATCTGTTGTGGAACTAAACCTGCAAAAAACTCAGCCTGACTGAAAGTTGTCTTTGTTTGAAAGAAAGGAATATGCCATCCCTTCACTGTACTGAATAAACCACAGCCTACCAATTGCCTGCTGGCCCTTCCAAGGTGATTGCAGTTCCACCATCCATGGGGCTGTAACTGGATACTGCTGTAACTCTGTGGCATCAAACTTTAAAATTTTTTTTCATGATGTGCCAAACCTTTATGTCTCCTGGGAACTGAATGGATATTGTGTTCTATCTGCCAGCAGTCCGATTTTTCTCACAGAGAACTAAAATGGTTTTTGAGTACCATGCAGCTGTTCCTCTCCTTCCAGTATGAACTGTCCTCAGCTATTGCACGGGAAACACAGGATTCTGAATTCAACTGTCTCTGGTTTACAAAGGAGGAAGTTACTGTCAAATGCAGAGTTTTGTACTTTGAATTAGTTTGGATTTTTTCAACTTCTTTATGAAAAATGTTTTATTTCACTAAAAAAGCCCTTTCATGCAACTTGGTTATAATTTTGTGGAAGTATCAGATACAAAAGTGTCAAGAAAATTGTTATTGCATTTTATCACAAATATCAATAGTTGGTAAAACCTTTATTATATAACCAAGATTCTGCATAATAAATATAGATAAAAGGACCAAATGTTTATCAGGCAACATATGATAGATATTGTCCTAATTCTTTGAAAGCAAAATTTAAAGCCTTAATGCAAACCCCTGAGCTTCACCTAGATTTCTCTTCAGAAATCATATATATCTCAAATGTATAATTATCATAAATTTTAGATAAAGTCACCAGAGCTATTTTATCCATCAACTACCACATGGTTGTTAGAATTTCTTCTAACAAGAAGTTAAGAAAATTAATTAACTGCCACTGTTTCAAAGCAGTTTGACAAAACTAAAAGGATAAAAGGAATGGATTACTTGAAAACCGTATACATTCACTGTTGTACTTAGAATTGCAGCTGTCATGCTCCTTTTCATTTGGGATTGAGCAGTAATTAACTGGTCTTCTAGAACATGTTGAAGCCACATTTTGGTGTGTTATGCCATATTTAGTATTTTTCTGTTTGTTTTGTTTTCAGAACCTACTCCAATTCCAGAAGAAAGTCGTAAAAAAAAAGGCGTCACATATGAGGAATTAAGGAATAAACACAGAGAGACATACAACGTAATGCTACCACCAAAGGCAGAAACTCCAAACAAGTTTTCACAGGAAAAACCAGCTAAGGAAGGTAATATATTGATTTACTGAAATACTTGCTAAATTCAAATATTTGCAATAATGTTAAAAATGATTGCAAACACAAAGCTCAATTCTGCATACCTTGTAAGCAATTTATATTCAGAGTATCTGCAGGTATCTCATATGTGATACATACAGTCTGTAGTTTCCTGTTTCAGATTAATTATTTTTTCGAAAATTTTGATCATCCAATAGAAAATTGTAATTCTTTTTCTCTAGCCAAATTGCTTGGTGCCAGACTGAAAAGCTCTTAAGTTTTGCTTCATTGAGTATATTGAGCAACCTCCTTCAACAAAGAATTGTCTGAGCTCAGAGCTATACCAAAGAGTTTTAGCTGTGGGAGAGGGGGGTGTGTTTTAGATAGCATTGTTCTCTCAAAATAGAGCGCATGGTTGATGGTTTGAAGGGGAGGGTATTTATTTTTATGAATTGTTTCATGTGGAATTAGTGGATTTCTATAGAGGCATTGTTTGTAGAGGTTCATTTTCTACATTAAAACCCAGAGGAAGGAAACCGTATTTGGCAGCAATATTGAGATTTGTTTTCACAGTGAAAAAGAAAACTTTACAGAGCAAAATAAGAGTGCAATGTTCTGAAGAATAAGATGCCATTCAGTCAACTTTGTGACTCGATCAATTTTTTGAAAAGGAGACACAGAAGCAATTCATAATTGCTTGCTATAGAACTTTTTAAATTCAATGTGGCATCTGTAAAAACGATTGTAGCAAGAGGAATGTTTTACCAATTATCACACTGATGGACTAGTCACCTTGATTTGTTTGGGTTTGTGTGCACTGCCATGTCTTGTTAGCCGTGTTGCAACAAGACTTCTAGGAATAGCTGTTGTCTCCTATTAGGCAGAACGGGTGGTAATAAGTATAGAAGAGTGTATTAAAGCAAAAAGTTCTGAGGCAGTAACACTAAGCTTTGGAACAGTGTTGCTTAAGAATGTCAGTCTCTTTGATGCTTGTGAATTACTTTCTGCAGATCATCTATCTTTAGACAGATCTGCAGTCTTGAAAGAAAAATTATAAACAGTTTTTGTGTAATGATTTTTATCTGTTATTTCAAGGATAAAAGGCTTTTTCTTCTCATGTGACTGTGCCAAATGAGACATGAAAAAATTATTGAAGCTGTGGTTTCACAGTGCTTTTAAAGTCCATCCGCTGACACTTCATGAATTTACACAATGTTTCTTTTTCAAGATACTTCTCCACAAATAGCCTAGAAATGTCACTTGAAAACCATACACAGAAATGTTAAGCAGCATTCTGAAAACCTTGCCATATTCCATGGCAAATGTTGTGGCTGTGAAATGAGAATGTGCATTTGTTACTTTATTTTTAGTTACTTGAGGTATATAAAAGATCTCTATAAAATGTTGATCAAATATTGCATTCTTTCTGTTATATTTCTGTGTTCCATTTGAAGGCTGTACTTGGGCTTTGAAAATAAAACTGAGCAGAGCGTGAGATTTGTAAACAGACTTTTTAAAGTATCTCTTTGTGTTTTTAGGGAAAAAGAATAAGGAGGACATGCAAAAATTCAGGAATGGTTTACACATGCAAGTACATTTAAATCTGCAGTTCAGGGATTACACTGATGTGGGCTGAGATCCAATTTAGCTTCTTGTGTCAAACTGGACATGTTACTTGCTGTGTGCTTGTTCATACTTTCTGAGTCACTACCCCTTGGTTCATCCTCTTATCTCTGGGTCCCTAGCAAATAGGAGACAGTGATTTCTGCCCTCTCTTGCAAGGACAGAAGGGAAACCAAACCATGTTTGAACCAGCTTTAAGCAATCCCTAAGTTCCATCTGCCGGTGCCTTCTCCCTTCCTTGTAGCAGCACAAATACAAGCATCTGCATAGCCATCTAGACTGGCCCAATTTCCAGGGAATGAGTGCAGCCTGTTCAGCTGCCATGGTTAATAGAAATGGAAACCAAATCGTACTTTGAGAGGACTTCTCATTGTGTCTCACTGCAGTATCAGTCGCTCCAAAGAGATTTGTCACGGCGTTATGCTCAGTTTGCTGGTAGCTCACAGAGACAAGGACCAGGCCTTTTGCTCTATTACACTTGTTCTGCTGCATAGTTAGTAATAAACAGTGAGCTTAGTAATTAACTTGCAAATGGATTTATAAAGGGGTACCTGACTATTGTCAGCATTCCTACTGGATCAAATGGAGCCATCCTTAACCTTTTCAGTGATGGCAGTCAGCTACAGAGGACTTTGCAGCTCACTTTCAAGAGAGTCTGTTTTCAGTTTCTGGTTGTTGTTCAGTTACAGTGGCACACTTCTAAACAAAGCCGTTAGACCAGTACCCTGGTTTTTTTCCCTCTCTGACTCAATCCTATGCTAAAGGAAGCTGTCAAATAATAATGGCTGAGTAGTTTCCTAGTAGGGATTACTGATTTCTGTTTCTTTGTCTTTGAATGTGTTCTTAACTATCCTGAATCCATCCAACTATGCACGTAACCAGATTATGTAGCCTCATTATTTATTGTAACATTCCTTGCCTGTTTCCTCCAATTGTCTTTGTTTCATCCACATGTTACATAGTAATTACAAATTCTGTAGAGCAGGAATTAGCACAGTAGGCCTCCTGATTGAATATTAATTCATTAAGGTAAAATTATTAACAAACTCTTTTCCCCATTTATTCAAAAGTAGCTTTAATTAGATGTCTGTTGTGCTGTGAGTGACACTCTCCCCACGCACCACTTCAGATGACAATTCATTATAATTTTTGGCACTGTATATGATAAACTTCGGCAGTTAAACTATCACGTGACTACTTTTGTTTTTTCCTTTTGTTTTCTTTAGTTAAAGTAAATAAATATGGAGATACCTGGGATGAGTAAGAGTCAAATGAAGAACTGAAGAAAATTACCTCCTGTCAACTAACTTGAACTTCATCTAGATTAGTCATGAGTATCAGCACCTTTGATGTGCTCTGCCAGACAAAACTATTAATAAATGAAGAGAAAATCCTGACTTGCCAGAAGATTAAAAAGTGTATTTATGCTTAATTTTTTAAAATTTTGCATAAATGGAAAGCAAGGCTATTGTGAGGTGTCATGACTGCAAACCATTTATGCTGTTGTTTTAGAATGAAAAGGGTAACTGGTAATATGAACATATAGCATAAGGTAAAAATACATGTAAATAAATGCAATCCCATGTATTGAGAAGGGAAGAATATCAGAATCTTCTCAAATTTTCAAGACTTGCATTAAAAGTTACCTGTAGAACTCAACCTCTCACTTTGTTTTGTCTGAAAGTCTGATATACTGGGAACTTGAAATTGTTGTCGTACTTGGTTTGTAGTGTCAGAAATACTACTAAACTGTTGAGGGGAAAATGGCTGAAGAGCTGAGCCAGACACAGAAGTAACCATAACTTTTCAAAACTGTTTCATGGTGCCAGCTGTATTTTTGGACTGATACTCTGACTTGCCCACAACGGGTTTCTACAGACAGACATTTCTGGAGAAAATAATTGAATAAAAGTGCAGGTATTGAAAATAGCTACATTTAAGTGCAGAATGCTAAACCTGACAAACTTTGGTAAAACCTTGAATGATATATTGACTGTTAATGTTATCCTCTGTATATTTCACCGTATTTCTCAATTTTTGCAAGTCATGACAAAACCACCATGTTTATGGAGAAGAGATCCCAATCAATGGAATATTTTGTTATTATTACCTGTAAGAAAAGAGCTACATTGGCAAAACTGAAGTGTATTTCCTGGTGTTTGCATCACCTGCTCTGTCTCAATCAAAATGTTGCCTTCACTTAGAGATTTTCATGTTCTCGCCTGTGCAGTTTCATCTCACAGCGTTGTGTTTATTTGGGGTTTGGGCTATAAGGGAGCAAAAACCATGGTGAAGTTGATAGCATAAAAGCATTCCTGACATCCTTGTTGGAACGGAAAAACAACGTGCCTACCAAGTTGAAAATTCTCAAAGACCTTTATTGGTTTAGTGGACTTGCAGCTGAACAGCATAAATAAGAAGATAACTGAGGGGTAGGGGGTTGTACAGAGCAAATGGCTGAAATGAGGAAAAAGGGGGGAAAGAGAAGGATGCTTAAAAAGCCAAATACTACTTAAAATAAAACAGGAAGATTGCTTTCAGAAAAGCTGATCTTCCAAAAAAATTAATGTGCTAATTGGATAATCTTGAAGTTGTATCGGAAATTTACCTTGTAGAGAATGCTTCTCATGGCGGTGATGAGTGAACTCTGAAAATACACAGTCTGCCAGAATTGCATTGCTGTGATTTTCAGTGTGCTATTCCAAAGCTGATTAGCTTTATCATGAAAATATTCACAGAGTTTCTTAGTTGTCAGCTATGCAAGTAACAGGTGGCAGAAAATTGAGATGTTAATAATAAAGCAGATTCCTATGATGGTGCCTTCCTGTAAAGTGTCTTGCCTCACATTAATATTTTTGGGTGGACAAGTACAGTGTTTTATATAAATAGTATTAGAATTTTTCGTCCTTTCTTAGAGGAGAAAATAAAAGGCATGTCAGTTAATGTTGTTCTGCTTGAGGTAATGTTGTGTATAGATAGCATTTTTAAATCGAATATAAAGCTTTCATTCTGTTACATTCAGTTACTGTCTCTCAGAGGACATACTTTTTTTGTACTTGAAGAAGTTTGGTTTGCTCTCAATCAATTTAAAATTCTTTGGATTTCACACTCTTTGTACGTATCAAATACAGGAGAGTTCACTACCATAGGTGTTAATTTAGTAGGGTATTGGGAGCTGATGTTTGGTCAGAGTTGGGTCACATTCAGTTTGCTGTGCAACGTGTATATTGAGCCCCTGATTCACTAAACAGCCATGGGAATTCAATCTTCTTCCTCCCCTTTTGCTGCGTATCTTCCATTAGTACCCCCTTGTTTCAGACTGGGCTTTTACAGTCTCATGGTTTCATAGCAGCTACCCAGTCACCCATGAGTAGCTTGCTCATACTGCACTTCCATGACTTTTGGGAATTTTTAACTGAAACCAAGTGTCTTGGAGCTGATGGCAGGGTTGCTGGAAGCAATGTGACTAGATGTATAGAACAATGGTGTTAAAAAATACGAAGTTTTCCTACAGGCCATCATACCTGTATATTTGTCAATAATTGAGAATTAACTCAATGTTTATTGTACAGCTAAGTAAATTTTCTTTTCTTCCTCAAATTAAAAATAACATTACAAAATTAACTTTTATACCTCAAATCAAGCACCAGGAAAGGAGTCTGAATGCTTCACTATGAATGTTTCTTTAAAAACCCTGTAAAATAATTGTTTTCACAATTTCTTAAAACTTAAAAATAAGCATGCCAGTTTAAAGGAGCTGGTAGCATTGTCCCCAAGTTTTTTGTTACTAATGTGCATGAACAGAGAGAATAGGGTTTTAAAAATGTGCCTCGGCTCTTTTATAGCTGGTAAAGCTACCAAAAATCCTGCTCCTGAATGCTTCTGTTTCCCCAAATTAGTAGGCATGTTTAGAGCCCTAAGCAGGTACTAATCTGACCTTTCCGGGTTTTTTCCTTACTAAAGTTGTTTGGAACAAAGCTACATGGAAAAGAAAAGTATAAATGAATAGTGATTTGATTTGATTTGATTTGATTTGATTAATGAAAGCTAAGCAGATTTGCAGAAACCTGGGGAAATCATTAATATTCCAGACTGAACCCACAACTTTCTTGCCTCCTTGAGATTCAAGAAGACATCCTCACTTTTGCACTGTTTGCTGGAAGCTAAAAGACCTGTTTGGTCCCTCGTGGGAGACTCATTTGTGGCCCTGAGTGAGGACCTTGCCCAGCTGCAGGAGGCACATCCAGCTCAGTTCCTTGGATCCCGTAAATGCACCAGACCTGCCATAAGAAGGCTTTGCTTGCAGCCCAATCTTCCTGACTCACAACCAGATAAATTCTCTGTAATCTCTTACACGAAACAAGGGGTCTAAAAACATCCTTTTAGTTTTTGCAGTTTAGTTTCCTATTAAGTTGTTAGTAGAAATCCACAAATCCTTGGATTTTAATCTCAAGGCACCAACTGGGACAATTTCCCGTTAGCGTTTCAGATCCTTGCCCTGGCTTTGTGCTAGTTCAGCGCAGCCAGTGCAGGCTTGGACACACATATGCCTCGACTTCATACTTTCAAGTATTTTTTTTTGCTGAGGTCAGAACTGGACATGAACCACCAGCACCATACAAAAGTTTTGAGGTGTCTTTGAGTACCTGCATTAGAATCTGGACCGGGAACACCAGGGAGTCTTCACTTGAACGACCTTGGCCAGGGTACAGATTGCCAGCTCACAAGACCATCAAATGTATTATTCTTTCTTTCCAAATAATGAGGGAAATGAGCAACTGGTGTTTTTATTTAACCAAAGTCAGGCAATATAGCAAAACCAGAAATGCGTAACTGTTTGGGTTATAAGATACGCTGAAAAATAAACAGGTTCTTGTATCTAACAACATTGAGAGAGCTGCCAGAGAGTAGATGATAATCTTTTGGGAACATAATGAGTATGTATTTACTTCAGGTAAATGAAAACAGTATAATTCTAAAAGAATCAGTCAATAGCAGTCATGATTTAAAGTATTTGTTTCTGTTTTTTCTCTTTAATACTAATGAATACCAGGTACTATGCTACTTATATATCAGTGTTTTAATACTTAACTGCTTGTTTACTCATTTTTACTAAGTTGCTGTTAATTTTTTGATTGAGCAATGCAAAATTTCCTGAGATTTTAAGATACATGGCAGAATGATAATACATAGTTTCAACATAAGGTCATGTCTTCTGCCTAGCACAAGCATATCTTTGTAAAACTAAAAAGCAAGAACCTGGTATGAGCTACTTTCATAATGTGATGCTGCAGTAAACAAACAAAGGATGTATGATTGAAACACTGTGTGATCATCTGTTACAATGGATATTCAATCAAATACAATTGTCACTTATCCTTGAAAGGAGAGAAAATCTTAAGATGAAGGAGAAATGGAGAGTTAAGAGTTCCTTTGCCAAAACTTGAAGTAAATTATTCAGGATTAAAAATTCATAGTGTATAACCTTTGTGTTGCTGATTTTCCAGTTGGTCACTGATGACATAGGACTCCATTTTCGGGATATGAGATCTTGCATGAACAGCTTCTAAACCCCGAAATTTTCAGTTCATTCCTTACATAGAACGATACACATTGTTTTCTACTCCTACTAACCCACAGAGGAAGCACATTTCTAGTGCATTAGATTTTTATTTTAATTATGATGCTAAAGTTAGTTTCTATATAAATCTAATGCCAAAATAAATAATTTTGTTTGGCTTAATTTTGTACTTTAGATACAATTGTTAATCTTAACTATTTTAGGATAACTAGCATTTTAAAACAGTGCAACTGATAACAGGTAAGGATGAATTTGGTTGCAATGGCCTAAACATCAATGATAGATTATTAGCAATGTCAAAATAATTTTAGCTATGGTAAGTAGAAAACATTTCTGCTGGTACAGCGTCATGGAGTTAGTGCATATGGCTGTGTGTTCGCGCTGAAGAGCGAAGTGTGTTTTTTAGGGTTCCCTGGAGATTTTATGAAAGACTGCATGCGTTTTTCCTCACTGCCCCTCCGCATGCCAGAGAACGCACAGCTCTCAGCCCGCTCTGAGGCTGCGCTGTGGCCGGGAGCCGCGGGCCGTGCTGCGGGAGCCC
>VWPU01024558.1:0-17689 GCA_013398955.1 Callaeas wilsoni | reverse complement strand
CCCCCCCCGCCCCGGCCCGCCCGTGCCCCCGGGCAGCGCCGGGCCGCTCGGGGGCAACACCCGCAGGGAACGGGACTGTCCCGTGCCGCCGGGCTGAGGTACCGCCGCCTCCAAGATACACGCACACACACACAGAGGGGAGAGTTTATTTCCTTATCGTGCAAATCCTGTCTGCTCTGGATCCTGCCTGTTCAGGATCTGAATACGAGGCGGGTCCCTCACCTGTTTGGCCTAGGATGCCGATTTCCAACGAGTAGCTTTGTTAAAAATTCCGATTCCACACCTCAAGCCGCTATTTGGCAGGTGAAAAGTGGTTCATTTATTTCTATATGACCTTTTTATATAATTAGAGCACTGACCTTTATATGTAAATATACGTTATTATATAGAATCGTAGAATCATCAGGTTTGCAAGAGACCTTTATGATCATCCAGTCCAAAAATCCAAGTCATCCAGCACCAGATCCAGATACGTCTCAAAACACTTCCAGGGATGGTGACTCCACCACCTCCCCAAGCAACCTATTCCAATGCCTGCCCATCTGAACAGTGAAAAAAATTTTCAAATATCTAACCTGAATCTCCCCTGTCTCAGCTTAAGGCCATTTCCCACCTCCACTAGAACCTCTTCTCTGGTAGTTGTAGAGAGCAATATATACATACATACATACACATATATGTTATATATAATTAATACTTCTCATATTACTTTTATACCATCTTGGTTGTATTGGGTTAAGAAAGCAGAATGACACAGAGGAGACATAGTCCCTATCCAAAACAGTGGCAGTGTTTGCACCATCCTCCTGCGTCCGAGTTTCTGTTTTGTGATGGACACAGTCTATGTGGAAGAGCTGTTAACTGTGCTGCCAAGGCCAAAAGAACAGGTGTACCTACAGTCCGCATTTGTTTAATGCAATCTGTTGTTTTCCATCACTGAAAGACCTGCAAGACTCTGTGGTTTATGGTGAAATACATAAATGGAGATTTCATTATGCTGTAAACTAGAAAATTGCATATGGTTTACAAGGCAATTGAATTCTCATTACTACAATCAATACCTTGCATTTATCTTTATTTTAAATTAAGAGTAGTTAGAATAATGATGCAAACTGGAGACTTATGTAGGGGAAAATCTATTTCCAAATCTCTGTGTTAGGGATCATTAAGAAAAGGAAGGCTAATACTCAGCATTTATATCTCTAGAGTATTTCCTAAAACAGAAAAATTTCTTTTCTGTCATTCAGTCCTTCACCATGACTTACACAGGCAGTGGCCTACAAAATTTTACATCTGCCAGTACACAGAGTTCTGGTGAATCATAGCAGAATTCAGCCCCAGACTCAACTTTTGCAGGGCAAGGAGCTGTGGGGCCACGCAGAGTAGATGCTGTAATTATTTGTATACGTTAAACTGTTCATCCTTTGGCACCTTTCTATAGATGTTTTGTAAATTTATATTGGAATTCTTTGTGGAGAGTATAATTAGCAGAGCACTGTTTAATGTCATGGTTAATGATTTCCTGGAACATTTGATTAGAAAATTAATCAGGCTATGTGTGCGTATGATAAAGCTGTTTAAATGGACCTCCTAATTGCACTGTGGTAGAACACAATGGCTTGTGCCAATATATCACTTTCAAGGTACTGTGTTGCAGTAACAGAGAAACACTGAAGGGAATAATTTATCAGACAGTTTTACTAAGCCAAAAGTAAATGTTAGTACTTTTGATCTATTATTCTTATTTTATACTACCCCTCTTGTGCTCTTTAGGTGTTTCACAGAACAAATACACTGTTGCAACAGGTCAGTTTACCAAGATTAATCATGACTGATGAAAAAAATTGTGAGAAAGAAACACATCACTAATACTAAAATTGTGCAGAGATTCTACTTAGTCATAGCATGCTTATTGTCTGGGGCATGCAAATAGCTTGGCCATTTTGCATTATTTTTGTTCTGGAATGAGAATTTTTCAAATCTAAATGTCTGAAACAAAGTAAGTGTGTAAAGTTAACCGTGGATATTTGCAATAGTAGTCCTTTAGATTGATGGATTAATTTAGGCTTTTAGCATTCTGTTCCATCAGTCTCCTTTATTTCTTTTTTTTAATACACTGTGATGCAGGACTTAAAAAAAAAAAAAAAAGCCTCCTAATATGCATTGTTCCAGGGAGGCAGTTTTTCGAATACATTCCTATGCAAAGTATTTTAAAGCTGGCCTTTGCATTTAGGCAGTTGTCCACATTTCATTTGGAAACACCTGGTTCTTTCCTATAAGAAGATAAAACAGTCAATTTAACTGTTCTCCTATGATCTTCATCCTTTTGAACTGTCACATAAAAGTTATGAAGGATTTTGTCAGCAATATTGTTGTTTCTACAAAGCAAGCACACAAGTTTAATACTACTCTATTTAAGTATGCTAAAAAGGAAAACCTTCTTAGCCACAGTTCCTGTGGCTTGTCAGAGGCAAGCAAATGGCACATGTCATTTCAGGAAAATGGCTTCTTTCTCTATGAAAAGCCCCAAACAGGCGATTCTAGCCCAAATCCCTCAAACTTGAATAGCTATTTGTAAGTTGTACTAGTTGAATATGTATCTTATACCTTTCCTACCATCTTATTCAAAAAGTTAATACAGGAGTTACAAAAAGATACGTGATTGTTAACTCATAATGCCAATAAAAATTACATTGGAAAAACATGGCCTGTCCTCATGTCTTATAGAGGCAATTGATGCTTGTTTTATCTAAGAAGATCCTTAACAGTTGTATTTTTATATTGCAACAACACTTATTAATATTTTAAATGTATTGCAGTGCAATATCCTTAAATGTAACCTGTGGACAAGATCTTACTTAATTTTCACAGCATGGGTGGCTCGCAAAACATATTATTCCATTATTAACATAATGGGTAGATAAAATCTCAAATTGTTCGTCTAGTCTAGCCTGTTAAGCTTACTAAGGAAAATGGCTGTTAGCAAGTTTATCATACTAATAAATTAACAAATTTATGTTACAGTTATGAGAAATTCATACTCAGTTCAAATAATAAAGTTTTATTGACAAAAGTTTGCTTTAGTTTTTTTTCCTGTAAAACAAACAATTATTTTGGCTTTTGTGCACATAATTTGATTGTCGTTTAGTCAGTCTCACTGCCACTATAGTAGTATATCCCCTCTACGTTCTGTTTCTAGCATAGACTAGGAAAAATGAAAATCCATAGCTAAAACTATCCTGGAAGATCATGATAATCAGAAAAGGGAACTGAAAATTTGCCGACTAATATGACGCTAACCTTAAGTTCTTACAAGGGAAAGATGTATTAGGCGTTTTCTGATATATGGTTCTTTATGAACTTAGTTGTAAAAGGTTACAGAATTATAAGTCTATTAAAATGTGACAAAAAGGAGTTTAGGTTTTAATAGTCTTCATAAAGGATCGAATTCTTCCTTTGCTTAAGCTCATGATCGAGATAACTTCTGTTTGTTATGAATCTCTATAAAGAGAATCTGAGAACTGAGTTTAGGCTAAACGCTTGTCGTGGGTAACGCAGAGTGTTAGTATATTCCATATCTATCTCTGCCCCAAACTTGTTACTGTCTTTTTAAGACCCAGCACGACAAGAACTGGAATTGCAGGGCAGTTGGGAGGTGCCGGTCCCCTGGTCCCTTTACAAGGTTGGGGCACCTGAGACAACCCGCCCTTTTGCCTGGCAATGGTTGCTGAAGGTGGAGGCTCTCCTTCAGACGGGGTTGCTTTAGGCACTTGGCTTTTTGCTTGTTTGGCGTTTTGTTTGTTTTTCTGGGCTTGCAATAGTAGCCACTCAGAAAAGGTGCATTTCGCAATCAAAAGCTGTTTCGGAGTGAACTTTGCCAAGTGTGCCGGTTCCTGGGGCTGGGTCCCCCCGCGTGGGTGCCGACAGGCCGCTTCCCTCCGCCCCAGCACACGCGTGGCGGGCGGGCAGCAGCAGCAACACCGCAGAACCCAGCGCGCAGCGGGAGGAGCCGGCGGAGCTGACCCCACGCCCGCCAGCACTTCTCATCAGCCGCTAGAGCTCCTGCATAAGCTCCTACTTTCCTGGGAGAGTTCTTTTTGCCACCGTCTTGTCCCTTTCTTTCCCAGACTACGCGACCACCCGTGGCGTGCTATCAGAGACTGGAAAAAGTAACGTTTCGAGACATCTTGGGAAGCTTGGAATATGGTAGGGGTTGGGTCAGAGCTTGCTCCGGTGAGGTGGAGCCCTGCCCCCGATAGCCCCCAGCCCACAGTTTCTGTCAATCAGAGCACAGGCAGGCAGCCCCAGTGCTGCCTAACCCAGCCCCTGAGTGGCCGAGAGACCCTAAGTCCCACCTGGGAGGAGGGCCCAGGATGGGCCAAGGCTTTAAGAAGCCTGTTGTCGTTTAGCCCTGCCATCATCTTGGAGTTTTACGTCACGGTAATCCGACAGTTGGGAGTTGTCTGTTTTTCTATCTCGTTCCTGCCTTTCTGTTTTTCTCCCGTTCTTCTTCTTCTAACTGTCTACTCACAGAACATAACATCGAGCGGGTTTAAAGGTTTTCTATGTTCAGTGGGCTAAGTCTGTGCTATGGTAAGAGGTGTTATGTTTCATTTACTCTTTTGCCAGTGTTCCTTTATTTCTTATGGTTTGCCAGTAAACTTGTGTGTGCTTTTTACCTCTTGAGACTATCTGGTTGGAATTGTCTCCTTTGTGTCTACCCAGAGCGAAGGAGCCTTTGTTAAACCCTGGAATTAAGTAACTGGGGTGTCACATGGGTGCCCTTGGAATGGGGTCTGACACCATTCGCCCTTTGTCTCCCTACACTCGTTCAGGAGTGGGGGTCACCATCTTGGAAGAGATTTGGAAACATTTTGGCTGTTTCTTTGTCCCTCTGGAGTTGGTGAGATTTAGCAATTTTCTGTCTAGTGACTATTCACTGTTATTTTTTGCATGTTAATAAATAGCTATTTTTTCACTGACACCTACTCATATTCATTCCTTATTGGTGGAAAGGGATTGGTTGAAGCTAAGGAGAGGTAACTCATTTTAGAGAGTCCACTTCTTTAAATTGTCGTAAACCAAGACAATCCTTAAAAAATAGCAATTTTCTTTGATATTCCCTGGGCTCTTTTTTGGTAACAAGATCGTTTTTCTCATGTGATGCCTTGAGAATGTATGATGCCACTTGTCTTATGATGCATCTCTTTTAAAGCCCTGGTGTTGCTCTCATCTGTCTTCACTGCCCAGCATGCTACGTACAGTTGGAAGTACTCAAAACAATTGTTTGCCATCATTCATTGGCACCCTGACAGACAAGTAGTGTGTGCTAGTTAATATTTGTATAATATTTTAGGTGGAAGTAGAGAGGGACTTATGACAGGGCAGATAATTAAAGAAAATTCTATCTTGCCTGGTATGTCAAATTGTCTGTAAAGACAAGCAGCTTTGAGCCATTTCGATCACAGTGTTCGTAAAACTGAACTCATCAGACCTCTGCACATATATTTCTTGTTTCTTAAAAATATCTGAACTAGAGTCTTCTGAAAACAGTTCTTTTCTTCCCTTTCTTATATAAAAAGTATTATGATTGTATTTCAAAAAAGTATTGTAGTCATATTTCTTGTAATTAATTTCTGTTACTGGCAGAAATATTTTGGAAACCAGAATATCCTTGATTTCCATCCCAGTTCTTTATCGCTAGGAGTCTTGGACAGTCACGGTTGCACAATGGTATCAGTGCTGAGTGTCAATGGAATACATATCTTGCAACAGTTAAAAAAATACTTGGATTTTAGAGAAGTACAGAGGACTTCAGGGCTATTCTTCATGTTTGCTTGGCAGTAATTACATCTTTAAAAAGATGTAATTAAAGGACTCAAGCTGAAATGAAGTTTCCTCTGAGAGTTGTGTCTAAAATACTTCTATACCTTTTTTCTTATTACATGAGCGTTTTTACTGAAGAAAACAACAAAGCAAGATCCTGAAGGTTTTACCTTATCCTGCAGGTATAGCTGTATAGCTGTCTTTACTCCAGAATGGACAGACAAGAAAGGCATCCCTGAGGACAGCATATGTCACAATCCTGTTATTGATATATCGGTCATACCTTTTTGAAATTTCAAACAAAATTTAACATGCAATGGATTCATTTTCTTTCTTTTCTAGTTAGAATTTAAGGTCTTTCAGAATAGTTGTGGTCTGAATAGCACCTTTCTGCTTCTTGAAGCTTTCAAAGTCACCCTGTAAGAGATGAGGATATAAGAAGTAGGGAAGTAGTTTGCTTCATCAATTTATTGTGGATTACATGTTGCTAATAATTTCTCACAAAGTATTTTAGTCTAGCCTCTCATTCAGCTGAGGAAATCTAATATACCTCCTTCAAGATACTGCCTAGATGGGAAAAAATCAGTAAAGAAGTCCATTATACAGTTCATCAAATTGATCTTTATGAGGATATTTGAGATGTGATTTGTGGCACTATTTAGGATACATTGCATACTACATTATTATAAAGTTCAGGTTTGTAATTTAATTATGGGCCAAATTATCTTCAGTTCTAACTTTAGTTGAAGAGACTAGACCAAGCTTGACAGGTGATATAAATTGTAGATGGTCTGAGTGTCATGGGCCGCAATAAAGGCTGTGTTACATAATTTTATACTTCATGTGGGATTTTCAGAGCCGCCTAAAGAATTAAATGAGCTGTTCAAACCTTGTCTATTCTATCATTATGCTATTAAACATTCCTAGTAAAATTATTGCAAACAGTCAATTTTGCCCAAAAGAAAATAAATATGTTTTCAGAGGATAGAATCGTGCTGAAGTTTTTTTGTGACTATAAGGGTCCATGGAAGTGTGATCAAGCTTAGTGATTTTTTTCCGGGCATTCACTGCAAAGATGTTAAGCCTTCTGTCAGAATTCTGAGATGTAATTATCTTCCATTACTTCCTGATAACTCTCCAAATTCCTCATAGCTTTCCTTTTTTAATATACTTCTGTATTTTTTTTATGATTCACTTTCCAAATTTCCTTCTAAGATTCTGTCTTTCATTTTTCCCTGTGATAATTTATATTACTTTCTACTAGGGCATGATACAGTTTGCTTTCAGAAATCTCTTATTTTCTTTTGACAGATGTATCATTTTAAGAGAGAGAGAGAAGGAGGGAAAGAGAGAGATAAACACATATATGTATGTGCATATATAATGCTTTTTATGCGTTAGTTATGTATTGCAGAAGTCTCAAAATTGACTATAATTTGTTTATATAGCTTTTATTTCTCTCTGACTGATTTTCTTATTCTAATCCATCTTTAAGTTTCTCAATCTACTTTTTCCTCTTGCAAAAGTAGTGGATATAATCATATTATGGTTACTGCAACTTAATATTCAGTTACAGTAAGTACTGTACATGTAGATTAAGAAAAATGCTTCTTCTTGTTTTAAAAAAAATACGTATATCATTTGGGGAAATTCCTGAAATACATTCTATATGAAACATAATCAGCAATTTTGTAGGTAACAGAAATGACTCTGTTGCTATCCAAACTGCATGTTATTTTTTGATCCTCTGTTCCTTGGCAAGTTTCAATGGACAACCTGACTTTTAATGGCTTTTTAACACACATAGTCATAAATTTCTACAGAGTGCAATGCACTGCTTTTCTTATGTTAAATAGTAACTTCATCTCTTGTCATAGGAAGATGAAGAGTGTAATTGGAGGCCATATTTTGCATCACAAGTACTCTTCCAGTGCAGCACAGTTAAGCTTAGGGTTTTTTTCTAGGAAGTTTCTTAAGTGACAGCTTTATGACAGTGTGAATTGGAACAAACTTCATAAGTTTCCATCTTCCTTCACCTATGTTATAATAAATGAAAGCTGTTGGTTAAGGAAAATGAACGCTTTCACTTACTTTTACAAAGTATTTCTGCAGAAATGGAGAGATGATTATGTTGGATTGTGATACAGAGGTTAACCTATAGGACCTAGAGATGCAATTAGCTCTCGCGTATGTGTTGGAGGGGAGGGAGGCAGGTGAAAGAAATTGTAGTGTAACAGTTACAGGATTGCCCCTCAGCTTGCCATGGGCAATAGGGTCTCAAGATGGTTTTGGTTCATTGTACAGCAGCCTAACCAGAATGGACACTTATGAAACCAAAGTGTATTTGCAAGAAAAGTAGAAGCCAGTTGGCACTGTTTCTATTACCTTATAAATGGAAAATTTAGAGAGAGCGGAATCTCAGCCTCTTTTTAAGTGTCAAGGGCATGCTGAGCACCAGCTTTCCTTAAGGAACGTGGTGCTGAGGGAGACACCATGGCCAGCAGGACAAGGGGCCTTGCTAGCCCGGGCCCATCCCACTGACCCCAACTGAGGGAAGAAAGACCAGCCCAGAGGTGGTAGCCAGGTTTATCCAATAGTCCAGACTGTCAGGCGACTTTGTGATGGTGAAGCAGGTCTGAGAACGTTAGGCCAAAGATCAGGGTCAAGAACAGTTTCAGTGACTGTAACAAGGCTCTGGTGATGATCAGGTGTATCCACAGTGATGAAACGTGAAGCTTGGGAGTCACAGAGCAGGATCAACAGGGTTCATATCTGGCAGAATGAAAGTCTGTCTTCTTTTCTGTGGTGTGATACACACAGGAGTCCATCATGTGTGTGCATCCCATGAGTAACCTCATGAGACTCAAGAGCTTTGTTTGTTACTTCTACAGCCTTAATCTGAAAGCAAAATAATTCCATGATTATAAGTGTGCCTATTAGTCTCTGAGAAGTAATGTAATTCCTTATCCCTATCTGTCTACAAAACTGTATTTATTTTCATTTGTGAGTTCATTTCCCCCTGTAGTGAACAATCATGCTGGTACCAATGAAGAGGAAGTCTCCTCGAAGAAGTAAGGAAAGCCTTTGACAAGATTTAGAATCAAGCAGGAAGTCATCAAGAAGTCAATCACTATATGCCACTAAGTGCTCATAAAATTGTTATTTACAATATGTTTTGTGAGCTTCAAATCTGGACATCAGACAGATGCAGGTTTTCCACCTAGAAAAGCACCAACTTTTTGTCCCATTGAAAGAAAGGGGATATAAAGATCTATCTTCACAGGCTTGCAGGATGCTGGGAGATTAATAAAGGCAGCCAAGATGTGATAATCCAGATAGAGCATTTAGGTGAATGATACATACTTTCAAACAGCTTTCTTTATATGAACTACAACATGGAGAAAGGAAGAATGTTGCCCCAAAGGTGGTTCAAAATACACATGACTAAAAGCAATACAGTGGTCAACTCTTTTTCATTCTTTGCAGGAAATAAGAACAGAGTACCAAGAAAGTATTTTGGGAAGAACAGCATGTACAGGAGCAAGAGCAGGGCAAAGAGCTCATCAGCAAAAGCTCCAGGCAGGCTTATGTATGGAATGTTGCTGAGAAATGAGCACTAGAATGTACTGATCCCAAATAAACTGCATTGCTTAGTCATAGCATGAGTTTGACTCACCCAGCCTCCACCCCCTGACAAGGATGTTACTCATTCTAAGACTCCTTGTCCATTTAATGATCACTCCAAGTTCTGCTTAGGCGATGTGACTTTCCTGTGGCCCTTCATGTCACAAGTCAGTAGTGATACTGGGAATGACTGACAGTATGACTGAAATGAGACAGTCTTTCAAAGTACTATGGTTCTGTAAAACAAAATATGTGGGAGTTTTGTAGCATTTATGTGTAGGGGAGATCCATATTCTCCGGCTAAGGACAATCTAATCGGGAAAGAACTAAGCTAGGCTCTTTCTATGATTAAGGACTTAGCACTTAACTAAAGTTCATACTTTTATCTAGTGAAGAAAAACTAACATCTACAAAAAGCAGTTCTTCCACTCTTAAAATATGAATTTGAAACAAATGGAAAGAAGAACCTTTGGAGATCCTTCTGTGTCTTCACTGACTATAGAAGGTGCTTTGATACCTGGTTTAGACCAGAAGAGTACGTTCTAATGCTGAAGGCAGGTGAGGTAAATCTCATTCTCTCAAACTGTTCTGGGGATTTCAGCAATTTTCAGTCAATAAATTCACTCCCTTTCAATAGATTTTATTACACATATTCATATTAATTCAGAATCACAGATATATTTAAATAGCAATGTTAATGACTCCTTGGAATTAACAATAAAATTCTCTTGTGATCCTCAGAGAATAAAATCTTGGATAATCACACTTCCAAGGTAATCTGCACGTGTTTGAAAATAGTTTTTATAGTCTGAAAACTGAAGACAGATTCTTTTTTCCCTGAAAGGTTTAATGACTAGTTCCCGTACTCCTTTTGCTGCAGGCTGTTATCATTGTGGATATTAAACTACTTCAAAAACTGTGGGAAGTGTTAAGTTGCAAATATACTCTCCTGTTGTACAGAATTACTTGGATGGTGATTAAAAGAATTAATGCTGCTACTAACCTAAGTGTTCTAAAACATTTTCTTGGCGAAATCGATTCCATCTTTCTGTTTTGTCTTTTTTGTTTTTTTCCTCTTTTCTGATACAGTATATTGGAGGTTTTTTCTCACTTGCAGAACTTCACATTCAACCTTGGAAACTTTTGCAATATGAAGAAATTAACTCTCTAATTGGTATATGACAGCAGTCCCATCATTAATTTGTTAGCTTTCTAAATAGACACCTTTGTACCTTCTCCCCAGATGGCATTTAGTCTATGAAGAAGTCATATGTAAGCATCCACAAACAATTATTATTTTTTAAATCTTTCTTTAGAATTCTGCTTTGCCAATCTGCCCACAGAAGTGAAGAATTAAATACAGCCTCTCTCAGTGTTATGTGTTGCTCCTGATTCAGTCTGCATCTCCTGTCTGTCTTCCACAAAGAGACAGAAAGCTTTTGGGGCATTGCTTTTTTTTCCATTCAAAACAGCTCTGGCATTTTACAAGAATAAACATCTTGATTAATACACAGAGTTTGCGACTTGTGTTACGTGCAAGGACTAGAACACCTAAACTCTATTTGATTTCTAGACTTCCTCTGTTAGTTTCTGCCTCTGTTTACATGAGAAAATTCACCAGAACAGATATATCAGAATAAACAATGCTTATTTTCCATACTTAACTTTCCACTCTTCGAGTAGTACTACTACAACTAAGTACCTGTCGTAATTTCTAAATGTTCACCATATTTAGTAAATAACCCATACTTTATAATTGACATTGTTCAATAGTTTTCAGACTTGTGGTATTTTCTAGCTTTGAACTATACATGTGCACAATCTCATAATTGAATGTTTTATCTTGATGTCTATTAGTATGGCTTCTGAGAGGGAGGTGGGGGTGGATATAATTATCCACTTATGGTTTAGGTGGAAATAGAGGAAAATGATCTGTGTATCTAGAATCAAAGTTGTCATTGTATAACCATTTATTGTAAACTGGGAGATGATACAAGCTGTATTCATTCAGATTCAGTCTTATGTAAATCATGGCTTTGCAATCACTTAAGAGTTGTACCGCATTAATCTACAGTGACAGTGTTCAACAGAGTCTAGAAAGTCGTTTGATTTCACACTCTGTAAATGACAGTTCTTGATTTTCTGTAATATTTTGGATCACAGACAAAACCTTGTTTCAGTAACTGCATATTAGCTGGATGGTTACAGCTGAAAGGCAGAACTGTTGTGGTTGGGTGATGTGATCAACATTCATCACAAGCTAATAATGGTGATTCTGAACATCTTAATTGGAGATCACACAACTCTGTGTAGTGTGAAATAAGATGTCTGGGTGATTGCAAAGAATTTGACTGGTGCTTGTGCTGATAGCCTGCAGAAGATTTTAATATTCCAAAGTCAGACCAGATGGGTGATCCGCTGCAGTATGTGCCTTGGATCAGTTTTAAGCTGCAAGGGTTCTGTATCTGATGTCACCTCAAGGGAAAAATAATAAACAGCTGCATTAATGACATTTTTTAATCTCTCTACTGTTGATTTACCTAGGCTTTGACTGATGCAATAGTCAGTTTAGGAAAACTGTACAAAGACCTTCTACAATACCAAGAAAATGGACCAGAAATGGAACTGGAAAAAAATGAGTACCCATTATTTAACTGCTGTATGCATGCCTTCTAATCCTATGTGTGAAATTTAACTTGTTGCAAAATAAGTTTGGAAAAGCATACAGATATGTGAAAAAATGGCATAGAAAAGTGTAAAGGAGTACAGATAAAATTTTGATTAATTTTTATAGCTGAAAGCAATGTAGTCAGTTTTCTGGGTCAATGGAGTTGTTTAGTCTGGTAGTGAGTAGATAGCAATACCAGCTCTCCTCTACTCTGGATACATTCTTTCATAGAATATTCCATGGAAACAACTTGAGTCAATTTGAGTTCTGCAGCCCTTCACTGCAGCCGCTATAACTGGACTTTTGTCTGTTTTAGTACCGGACAACTCATAGTTTTGGGTGTTTTGTAGTGTTGTGCATCTCTTTCAGTGTGGAATTTTAGCACAGTTCATCATCTGGGTAATCTGATCAGTAGGTTATGCAATTAATATGAAATAGGGGATATAGTCAACTTTTTGAATTTTTTAAAATAAATTGTTTTGGGCTATAGCAAGCATGTCATGTTAAAAGAGAGAAAGAAATGTGAGGAATTAGGATCTCCTGTTATAATAACTGGGTTTGAATTAGAGAGCCAAAGAACGAACTGTATGTGTGTTCTATTATGCAGAAACATTCAGCGCTTATCACTGAATAAATAAGATGTCATCTAAGTGCTTTGCCCTGATGTGGCTGCTGAACACAAGTATTGTGAGTCAATGGTAGAGGACATAATCTGAGCTGCAAAATAGGACATATAAAAGACCACTAGAATTTTCACCTGGGTTGTGAAAGACAAGCAAAAAATTTAAGTAATGCTTACATTTGCCATCTAAGCAATGAACGAGGAGGAAGACAATTGTGATGTCCTTTACTTCTAACTATATCTGGTTCTGTCACTTGTAATGCTTCATAGTTTTTAATTAACTCAAGCTAATTGTTGAGTAACTTCATCGTGTTAATACGCTATGAAGCTGAGCTGAGGATGTGGCCTTCCACACATATGTGAAATGCATGAAGGATGAATGTTAAAAAAAATCTGAAAATATATAAGAATCTGTTAGTGATACAGAAGCCAAATGTGTAATGCCAGGAAAGAAGAGACATCTGATAAAAATCCTGATTGAAATTGGAAACTGGAATACACAGCTAAAGATTCAGAATTAATGTATAAAAGCATGACATAGCTAGCATTTTCTGAGAACTGAATTAAGGAGGACCAATTTATGCTTAAGGAGCTTACAATGCTCTGAAGCTACAGACTAGAAGGACAAGAAAGATGATACGTATGTGACAGAGACATGCATGGGTTGAAATTTTGGCACAGACCTGCTCGTAGTATGGTAACCAGGACAATTAGTAACATACTGAGTAAGAAGCAAAATTGACCTCACTACTCTGCAGAAGTTACAAGTGATGACACAGAAAAAGATTGTGCCAATCCCATCATTGGTTCCCATTAGTCCATCAGTACAGCAGTATATAAAGTTCTCTAGAGTACTGGGACATTCAGTTTGTCCTTTTTGCTTTTCTAGGGAGTTGTGCTATATCAAAACCTGACACTGGGAGAAGCTGGGAATTGCTGGAAAGCCACTTGGTAGTTCCAGGATATTTAATACACACTGGGTTAGGAGACTAAGCCCCTAACATTTTTCAAAGTCAGGACAAGATGCTGAGAAAGCTTGATACCACCTGAAATTTTTAGGAAAAGTTCCTTCACCTTCCACCTCTGTCATTAAAAACCTTTTTGGCTTGTCTTTCCTTCTTTGAGAATCAGAGAAGACAAGATAGAAGGAAATTGCGTGGGACTCTACTCCAGCACATTATAGGATAACTTATACTTGACTTGCCAGGAATGAGCTGAAAAGCTGGATAGGTGGAGTAATTTGTTTTGCGAGTGAGATTTGCTGAAAAATACACTGCCTTTGTTTTAAAGGCCACAAATAAACAAATTACACTAATTCTAAAGAAGATTGCTTCCTAATGTTTAACTTGAAGACGACATATCCAAAGTGGATTATGATAGACATAGCTGCCTTATGCCTGAGGCCTGTTCAAGAACAAGTGGTGTCCTACACTGCTCACCTCTGAACTACTGATTAATGAACAAAACCCTTTCCAGAAACAAGGGTCTAAATGTCTCCATTCCCAAGAGAGTTTGTGTTTTTTTCATTGAGATGCACAGTACAGTACAGTGAATTAAAGTAATTTTCGGTTCTGTAGCTGAATGTCATTCCCTTTAAATGAGATACTGGCAGTAAGATGGCTTTGATTGCTGCCAGCTGTCAATACCCCTAAGGAAAGCCGAGATACTTCTATGGTGGAAGATGAACAAGAAGCCTGCTGATCAAACACATCACAAGTTGTGTCAGAGGATTAGCGAGTTAAATAAAATAGATGTGTGTTTACACTCTTCTAGTCATAAACAAGCTGTCTATGAGTTTTTCTTTTTTTTTTCCCTTACTGAAAACACTTCATACTCCTGTATGTTAAATGATTTTTGTAGTTTCTGTTCTTGCATTATGGAACACGTGTCTCTAGATAGAGAGGAAAGGAGCTAAAACAGCCAATTTCCTGTTGTCCAAATGTCTGTCTATTTTGCTTGGATAAGTACCATTTAAATAGACAACAAGAATCAAAGCAGTTTACTCATTACTGTTACTTGTTGTAGTAAATGGATATATGGGCTAAATTTTCAAAACTAGACACTCAAAACTTGAAATATGTAGTTAATTCATTAATCAAATACCTGCTATGCAGTACAAGTCAGGTATTAGTGTTGCACACAGTCTGTTACCTTGTATTAGTTTCTGTATGCATAATTTAGACATACACCCCCAGATTTTGTAAAATGCAGTCCATATGTTTTGAGTCTTCTTCTGTTTCTTCTTATTACACCTGCTTACTCTTAGTGTTCAGCAGAAAATTAGCTGAAAGCAATAAAAGAGGAAGTGAAGACTAGCAATGCAGTTTTAAAAGTCTAAGAACAATCTTAAAAAGTTTAAATGTCTTTACATCTATGCATTATCAAGTGGCTGAGAATATAAAGTGGTTTTTTTGGGTTGGTTTGTTCTCCTTTACAGCTTTCAATGTTAGCCAAGTGACATGTTTTAAAAGTCTGTGGAAGGAGCTGATTAGTATTGGGTGTAGGTGTATAATCTTAACAGAGATACCTCCTGGGAGGACATGTCCAACCTTAACAATCTTAATAAAGAAACAAATAATATTTAATTATATTACATGGTAAGGGAATATGAAGTTTCTATATGTTTTACTCCTCAAAGAAAAAAAAGTATATTTTTTCGTGACAAAGAGCTACATTTAATGGAAATTAGCATAAATCAGTATGAGAATATATGTGAGTATTGCATGAACACCAAGGTGTCTAAAGTCTGCAAAAATTCTTAATAAATCTCATTGTGCCTTCTGAGACACCAACCACAGCAAAGATTTTTTTTTTCTGAATTTATTAAAAGCTTCTGAGACACTTTTAATGACAGGTAGTCTTTATGTAGCAGCTACAGTGGGGAGTCCTGTAGTATTACACATCTTATTTGTCAGTTGTCTTCCTACTTGGAGAGGCATACTGGCTAAGTAAGGAGGCTAATCACCAAGGCCCCCTGTCCCCCTAAGGAAGTTCTTAAATCTGTTTCGACAGGAAGAGAAGTCCTAGACAAGTCACAAACTGAAGAGCAGAGACCAGACTGAACAGTCAGCCAACAGCAGTCATGTAAGAAGCGAATTAGAAAAGGGTTAAGAGCCAGGCCTGTCAGGTGTGTATCTGAAGGCAGGGCATCAAGAGGCTCTTCTCAATGGTGCCAGGTAATTGGACAAGAGGCAATGAGCAGAAAGTTCCACCTGAATAGGGGTTAAAACTTTTTTTACTGTGCAGGTGACCAAGCATTGGAATAGATTGCCCAGAGAGGCTGGGCAATCTCCCTCATGGAGATAGTCAAGAATTGTCTAGACACAATCCTGAGTAACAAGCTCTAGGGGACCCTGCCTGAGCAGGAAGGTTTTACTAGATGGCCTGCAGTGGGCCCTTTCCAACCCTAATCATTCTATGATTCTTTGATTTTGTGTGATCTCATATTCATCACAGGCAAGTGGTCTGTGTGCTTTTCTCAGTGATCCTAACTTAGGCTTAGCTATGTGCATAGACCAAGGCAACCTAGACTAAGAATAGAAGTTCTTAGAAGTATTTTGTTTTCGTAGTTTTTCTAAATGTGAAGGAAACGAATACATTACTGGAATGGGATGCAGGACCCAATTCAGTTTTTGCTCAGATACAGGTCCATGGTGACTCTAATAAAGCAAGTGGAGGCTGTAAAAACCAGTAAGAAAGGCTATGTTTACACCTCTCTAGTGTCATTCATTTTAATATCATTCCTAGCTTTCTAGATCAGGGAACAAATGAAATGTGCTGTGTCTGTCCTCTCCAGATGCACATTCCTTTTCTGTGATTACCTAGAGGTAGGTGAAAGGTTGGTCTGTGTGTGCAGTCCAGCTGTGGTAGTCAGTGAATGCCTGAACCAGGAAAGGCTTCTCACTGTAGATGTAGCTGATGAAATGCCACTAACAAGTAATGACACATAACATAAATTGCCTTCGGAGCATCATGAAGGTTGATTCTCTTTTACCTCCGCGATGTCCTGCTAATGTGGGCACCTTACTGAGGCTGGGTGAAAGGAATTCCGTCCTCCTCTTTTGTGCTTTGAACCTCTTCAGTGAGGTGTCTTTTTTAATCTTCCCTGTTCCTTCCTTCTGCTTTGAAGGGAGCTTTTGCTCGGTATATTCATCAAGGTATTCTCTTTTTTCTTTTTTAGGCCTTATTATTTAAATGTCTGACGACCTCTAAACTTGAGTCCTCTGATCTTTAGAACAGCACAGCAAAGTAGGAGGGCTAACCACCGCCTTGCAGAAAAAGAACTGAGGACTAAAGTAGCTCAGATGACTTCTCAGCAGCCACACACTGAATCTGTGGATAAGTAAAGACTCCAGTTCTAAATGCCATACCTGCCCCAAACCATGTGGGTGTGCGGGGGGTGTGCATGTGCAGTCACCGGCAAACTCCAAGCTGAACCAGCCAGGGAGTAGGAGGACCTGGGTCCAGTCAGGGTTATCAGGTGGGCAGAAGGTCTATGCTGGTATTTGGGGGAACCTGTGAGTGTGGGACACCTGTGGGACGAGTGTGTGAGTGCTGCATGTGTGCAGTGAGCATCCGGTGAGACCAGCCAGTCAGTCAGGGACCTGTGGGATGAGTAAGGGGGACAAGATGTGGGAAGGAGTGCTGGGTGGGCAGAGGGGCCGTGCAAGTGCTCAGGGGATCCGTAAATGTGTGTGCTTGTGCAAAGCTAAGGAACTGTGGGTCTGTAGGGGGTTTAGCAGTTCTTCTTTTGTTTTGTTGGGGTTTTTTTTTCCTTCTTAAGGAATTTCGCCCATACATGTTGCTAATGGGCCATAATGAAGTTATCAGAAGGGAAGGGTGCTGATGGCTCCTCTCTCGTTACCTGAGGTTTCCCAGGTAGGAGGGAGATACCTCAAGACTGGAGACTGGAAAAAAGCAGGAGTAGGGACAGCCCCTAGCTCTCACTC